>JAPYZL010028472.1:0-13292 GCA_030522825.1 Platygaster orseoliae | reverse complement strand
TTATTGTGCCTTTTCTATTCAATGTTTGCTCAGTTCGAATTGAGCAAACGTCAGGGTGTTTCTACGGTCCTAGAACAACATAAATTTTGCCCAACTATGTGGACCCCGAGTAACAGATAAATGTTGAGACAAAATTGGGCATTTGTGGGGAGATGGACTTTTCGTTGATATTAAGGTGAGGAGAGCACTGGGTCGTGCGTCTCTCTCGCTCTCGCGCGGTTCCCATTCTATGCATCTCTCTCGCACTCGCTGGAAAGCCGGGGGAACTAACATCCCCTTAACAAGACATTGAGTAGAAATTCCTTATTCACGATTTTCAAAAAAATAGTCGAATTCTAATATTTCACAATTATCGTGCTTGGAAAATATCACACAATGCCGTAATTGTGGATCGAGATGGATTTTTGACTAGATAATCCAGTTTTCCAGGTAATACATGAGATTTTTTTTGACTAGATAATCCAGTTTTCCAGGTAATACATGAGATTTGTTTTCGTTTAAATGATTTTCCACAGTATAAATATATCAAACATATCCTTAAAATGACAAATTCATCGTTCGTTTGAATATTTCATTGAACAGTAATGAAAGAAATTTATGACTAGCATTTTTTCTTCGACTTTCAATAGCACCGTTGGTTACGGTGTTAGAGTGCCAGACTTGTAATCAGATAGTCACGAGTTCAAATCCCAACGGTAAAAGTTTTTTTTTGGTTTGCCTAATTATGTTTGATCATTTTTGAATTGAAAGTTGGTCAAATGTTGAGAGTTCAATGGACCACATTCCATGAGACCATTTTCTAAGGCTTGCTCAAATGTTGGGCGGTCGTGGACCGTGCATAAAGCTGAATCATGGCATTGTTTCGGTACCCAAAGGTCGGGTATTTTTTGACCTGAATGTCCCTAATTTTCTGACCCAACGCATTTGCCCAAATAACAGTGTTTTTCTACGGTCCTAGAACCAGGGAACCCAGACTGGACGCAGAAAAGTTGTTTGTCTCTGTCTTCTCCCAGTCTTTTCTGATTCTGGACGCAGAAAAGTTGTTTGTCTCTGTCTTCTCCCAGTCTTTTCTGATTGTGCGACAGAGACAAACAACCTTTTCTGCGTCCAGTCTGGGTTCCCTGCCTAGAACCAATGAATTTTTGACAAATTCGACCAGGCAATTTCAACCCAAATTTTACTCCATTTGGTTCACTGGGTCATTAGAGTGCACAAGAATCACATATTGGTCTCAAGTCCATTACGTATTTACACGTGTAAATCGTGAGGACCAGAGACATCGAGCTAAGAATCCGCGCTTATATGTTGGTTCTCGACTTCTCGATTAATTTTTTTTTGCGAGAAAAGTTATGCCATGCGCTCCAAGTGGCAGGTGCGCGAACTACTTGATGTGATATCTGGTTTCGAGGCTCGCAGCAGGGGAAATTGGCGTGTACGCATTCCTCAACAGTTCAATAGCTGAGTAATACGTTTGACTGATTTTTTCAGTATCGTTTTCGAAAAATAAATAAATTTTGTTTTATTCACTAGTGAATAAGTACAAATACTTTATATTCAGAACGACTATTGAATATTTTAATGTATTTTTCATTACAATGCATTACTATCAGACATATTCATTCGCATTTTCTTTGGCGGGCTTACAAGACGAAGAAACAAGACCATGTCTTTTCTGTAATCATCAGCGCTTAGGGGTATGATTTCGTGGTCAACCAGTGATGTTAGACCCTTAAAATTTTATTTAATTTGAATTTAACACGTTATTAGTGATTCACAGAAGTTGATTTATACAAAAACTAAAAAATAGTAATACACTTCTTCCTTTAATCATACTTTACTAATTTAATAAGTGAGCGTAAATCACTACAGGTATTTCAACTAGTGATTTTTACTATTCTCTAGTGGCTCACTTTTCTTTTTTCAACTTAGTGATATTTTACTGTTAATCATTATTTTTCTAATGATTCAAACTGAGTGAGAAAGGTTTATATTTTCTCAGTGACATGCGTGAATTTGCCTCCTGGAGTGGAACCCACGGTGAATCGCGTGTGCGAGGGTTTGCGGGCCGACCAGCAGTTGATTACCCTCTTCTCCGAGAACTACGTCCCCGTCAACTGTCGATCCTCTCTCGAAGGAGTCTGGCAATTCGCCTACCAGGTTAACTACTCAAATCAGTAAATAAAAGCACCCCAGTAATTACAAACATCATAAAAACCTTATCGCTACGCCCCTCATTTCTCGGAAAAAGTAGAGCGCCAAATTTCTTGTCATTGCCCGATAAGAAAGTCCAACTGAACTTCACGATTAATTCATTATAAAAATCTAAGTTTTTCTAGAAGATTGTCAGCTCTTTATAAGGTTTTTCAAGATGAATTGTTTTGGAAATGTTACAGAATCGGTTCAGATTCACAGGAGAGTGCGATAACCCGGATGCGCAAATAAGGTCCTGCCAAACAGCGGGGACGCAATTTTTAATAACCAACCAAAAATTCAACATCACTTACAAAAAGTGTGCTGGGATGAAAGGCACTTTTGACGGCCGTGAGTATAGTCAATATTTTTATTATTTTTTCATTATATTTTCAGGAAAACATTATTAAAAATAAATTTAAAATTCATACATTTTTTTGATATAATGTATGCATTATTATCACTATTTTTTTTAAATTACATTATATAAATTTTTGTTCAAAAAATTCTGTAACACGAAAGTAAACAGTAGCATATGGTTTAGTTGATAGGGTAATCAAACTATATGACAAAACATTTCGTGGGACGAATTTTAATAAAATAAGGAGAATACTTTTTTGTAATGAACGCCCAATTAAGTTTACTGACAGGATGAATGTTGAGAAAAGAGGTAATTATTGAAAATCTATTGAACTAGGAAAGAGAATCAATGAAGAAAGTGGAATGTATTGAGGAAAAAATGAAATTTTTAGTTTTAATATAAATGAAGGAAGGTAAAAAGAAAATTGAAAATATATTAAATGAAAAGAATCTTGGGGTTATTTATAGAAGTGATAATATGATATCCTTCCCAAGATAAATTGAGAAGGTTTGACCTAAAAGACGTTATTTATAGGATTGATTGTAAGAATAAATTGTCAATTCAAATAGGTTGGACAGACTAAACGATGTTAAAGAACTAGAATGAAAGAGCATGAAAATGATTTAAATGATATTAAGAAATTGATGGAAAACCACTCAGTTTTAACGAAACATAGGATCCAGAAAAATTATGATTTTAAATGACATGATGTTAAAATTTTATATAGGAAAGTTAATTATACTAAAAGAATGATTTTGAAAATGATTCTTATTGAGTAGACAGAAAATACATTATATAGACAGGAAGACACGAGTTTTTTGAATTCAGTTGAAGATAAATACGTTAGTGACGTAATTTAATTCTTCTCAGTTCCTTTTCAATCAAAATAACAAGAACTAAATAGGATTTTTCATGTTACAGGCTCTAAAATCGTGATTTTTGCGCCTGTGTGTAACGCCAAATCACGATTTGAGAGCCTCCAACATGAAAAATTATGTTCGCACCTGTGAGCAATCGTTGATTGAGGCTCAGACAATTTTACAGCTTGGCTTCGCCTCGCCCTAGAAATCTCGTAACTGCGTTATAAGATGTAACGAAAATAGTTTTCCTCAAAATATATTTATATAAACATCGGATTACGTTGGTTTTTCTCAGTTTTTTATAATAACGTTGTGTTCAATAATGTAAGGAAAATAATCGGCAAACTCGATAATATTCTAGAATATATTTGAAATGTGCAAAATATTGTTTTGCATTTCCTGATGAGGGAAAAATATGTACCGAAAACTTAAATAAATAATAGTTTTATAATTCGCATTGTGGATTTTCAAAAAATTAGCACGAAAAATTGCTCGTCATATGACATATAATATTAAAAAAATTCATATCATTGACGCAGTGGTCGAGTACAGTTGCCTGGGAGATTGGTTCGTGGACAAGAACCACTTCTTTGCGGTGGCCAACACGAAGGAGTCGCGCAAGGACGAAAAGTATCGATGTTTCTTGAAGAACAGGGACGACGACTTGTATTTGGGTGTTTCGATAACGGCGGAGTGCAACACGCTGAAGACGGTGGAGAAGAGTCCTGAGCGTTTGCGAGTGACGCCCGTCAAGGCTGAGGTTGTGGAAGCGGGCTGCAGGCTGCCTCAGAACATGACCGGCAATTGGATCAACACTGCCAACATCGACGCCGACGTAAAAATCAACGAAACCCACATCGTCGAGACCTGGTACCCAGATGTTGGCCGTTACCGAAAGACCATCTACGTCTGTCGCGAACAGAGAGACTCACGCATCATGATGGCTCGTCTCACAGTCGATGGATGGTAATTTTTCTTACATTTTTTCTGATCTATCATCGGCTTCATAAGAAAGAAGCTCATTTTAACGTACTCTGAAAAACCGATTGAGTTCATTTAAATACATTTTTTTGATTTAGACGAACAAATTCAAGTAAGCAGAAATATGACATTTTTTACTGAACTAAAATTTTATTTAAGTGAACCAAATATTTGCTCCAGCCCCGCAGGTCCAATAGTTTTTACCTGTGGGGATCAGCAGAAAAAAAAAGAATTGATTTCTTCCACTTGATTCCCATTAATCTCTCTTTGCGAAACTTATGAACTATGGGTAAATTTCTTCAGAGATACACCATGAAAACGAGTGCTATAAATTTGCTAATAATTTTGGTTTCCAGTCAAAAAGACTACGTCTGCTTCGACTTTGTGCCCCAGCACCATAACATTATTAGGTACAGACGTGGGGTCGCTGTTATCAAGGACAATTTTCATACTGTGTGTTCCTGGGTCCAGTTCAAGAACAGGGATGATTGGAAATACGACCTTTTCTTGGGTACTTTTCCATTATTATTATTATTATTATTATTATTATTATTATTATTATTATTATTATTATTATTATTTGTTATTATTATTATTATTATTATTATTATTATTATTATTATTATTATTATTATTATTATTATTATTATTATTATTATTATTATTATTATTATTATTGTGGATTCTGAGATTCAAAGATATTGCAACGAACTTAGTTTTTCATATTTGGGAGTTTTGAATAAGGGATTTTTAATTTTTGGAAAACCATCAACATTATTATGCAACAATCTTTCAATGATTGCTGAATCATTGATGCATCAGCTTGAGCTTTTCCGCAAAAAAATATTAGCTGAAATCTAAAAAATCTGGCAAAATATATGTGCAATCTTTGAGTAATCTAAAAAGTGAATTGATAATGACATCATTTAGTGATTCGAAAAAAATTCAAGAAGTGAAATTCTACGAATAATAATAAAAAGTTTCCTACTAATTCAAATCGAGAAAGCTTGTTATCGCAAATATGTATGACCGAAAAGTTTGTCAACCATTTGTTATCGTGGTTGTTCCAGCCAAGAACCCGGTGCCCGTGAGGTGTCCGGTGGCTGGCAAGTACATGTTCACCCAAAAAGGCGACGTGCCCTTCGAGACACGCATCTTGGGTGGCGTCACGCTCTCCCCCCGACCCAACATCTATTGCAAACAGAACATCTCCGACTTTTCCGTTTGTGACACGGACCAGAAGGAGATCGCCATCGACGAAACTTACTGCCTCTCAGTAGACCATCTAGGCCGGCCCGTCGATATTTACAGTGCGTGAAGAAACAGGCCACACTTTCCCTATTGACCCACAATTTTGTAGCAATATTCCCAAAAATATTCGTAAAATATACTAATATAAAAGTAATTTTCCATAAGACCAATGTTAAAAGAAACGTCCCAAGAATATAATTACTAATAAATAGCAATTGATCGCAATTTCTAAAATATTTTTCTACAAGTTTTGTTATCGACTCCAATTGATCAGATTTATGAATAATTACTGAAATATACTGAAATATACTGAAATAGAGCGATCTTATAAAAATTATCTCAGGAAGATTGTGTGTCAATAGGGTTATTTTTTTGAAACTAAACTTGACGAAACGAACGACTACAGCAAGATAATGTAGCCTTCCATGACGCATTGCAGGCGAGCCCGACTACAAAATGAAGTGCATAGGCTTTTGGAAGGAGAACCTTAAGTCATACTTGATAACTTACAACGACCTTGACTCGTACAGCAAGTATCGATGTTGGGTGTACCAGCGAGCGGACCTCAATAGAGTCCTTATATCCCAGGCTGTTGGGCCTTTCTGCGACATCAAGCAGGATGTCACCAGCCATAATTATACAGAAGGTGCCTCTGTTTCCATGGAACTTCAGGTACGTGTCTAATACCATTCCTTTTTTGAACGTTTTGCATAATGATTCTGCACCTTATAAAATCATCATAAGGAAAGATGAACATGTTAGAAGAATTTTAAAACCCTATAAGGAAACGCAAATCCTTATAAAAAAAAACTTTTTTATAAAAATATCACTCCTGCGAAATAAAGATATTTTTTATATGGTTTTAAGGTAATTTTAAAATCATTATTTAAGTTAGATTAATACATAATACTATTATGATAAACATCATGGAATGCTCACTCTTAAAATATCGATCTTATTTTAAGATGCTACAAAATTAAGGCATTACTTGAAATTAAAATCATCTGAAATTGAAGCGTATGTCATGAATTAAGAATGATTTCTTCAAATCATGATAAATATTAAAATTGACTAAAATTGAGATAGTATTTGAATGTCAAGTCGAGTCTTGATTTAGTTGCATATCTAACACTAAGATTTAATTTATTAGAGTGCTTTAGAACTGAAAGCTCTAGAAATTTTTAGGATTTTCGCAGATTTTTGCGAAATCGTATCAATATAGATTTTTAACATTTTGTAGTAGATTTCGGATATTGTTGAGTACACTGAAAACTCACTTATCTGCTGTATGCACTTATTTCTCGCTTCCGCGCGGGAATCGGCAAGAATTCAAATTCCTACTCGACGAAACGATACGAATCGATTGTACGCAATCGATACGTATCGCAATCGATCTCAAGCTTGAAAGCGAAAGGCAGAGAAGAGGGGCGCAAGCGCTTTCCCCTCTAACGAAAGCAATCAGCAGATAAATGAGTTTGTTTACTTTCTGACGGCAGCAGATAAGTGAGTTTTCAGTGTATTTTCAAAAATTTGTAATGTTTTCCAGTATTCCAGTTGATACCTTGAATTTTTATGGGTTTCTATAGGTATAGATTTCTAGGATTCAATGCTTCGAAATTTCAGGTTCATTAGATTTGGAATTTTCGATTAGATTTTTAAAGAAACGCAGCATCTTTATAAACTTCTAGTATTTCATAGGTTTCTAAAATTTTGAGTCTTTTTCATATTTTTATTCAGAACTCAAAGCATTTAAATTATTTTCTGTTATGTTTATGGACTTCTATATAAATTTTCAGTATTCGATGCATTAAGATTCAAGTTCTATAGATTTTAAGTATGTTCATGTACCTTTAAGAAAAGATTCTTTCCATAAATTATTAGTGTTTCAGAGATGTAAAGTATTTTAAATATGTTCTGAACTTCGCAGTACTTAACAAATGCCATAGGGTTTTTTAGAATTTATATCAATTTTGAGTATTTTGAATCATTTTATATATAAACCTATATGATTTGATGCCATAGGATTCGAAGTTATATGAATTTTCAGTATAATAATAAATTTTTTAAGTAACCGTATAACCATATATTTCTAGTACTTGCGTATTTCTTGTTTTTTTTCAGTACTTATGCAATCAGAAAAATTTGCTAGTTTTATTTGTTTAATTCTTCTTAGACTCTTTAAATTTGATGATGTAGGATTCGAATTTTTTGAAATTTTTAATAGCATTATATATTTTTAAGAGAATTGTGTTGGAATGTACAGTTTTTGATAAACTACTAGTATTTTGGCTGTTTTTCGTAATATTCAGTAGTTATCAAATATCGTTGAATTTTCTAGCATTTTTGGAGATTTAATAACAGTAGTCATTATTTGTATAATAATTGTTAGATTTATTAATAGCAAACTCAACTTAGTATTCTTACGATTTAAAGGATTTTAAGCTATTTCGATATATTTTTACATAGATTTCTAGAATCTGATACTCATTTTTTCGAAAAATTTCATTCATTTCAAGCATTTCATAGTTTTATACTGTTATCATTAGTCTCGCTTTTTTGGCTTTAAGAAATGTCATAGAATTTCGCATAGTTCTTCAGAGTTTTCATAGAAACCTATAATTGTTTAAATGAATATACATACACTGAAAACTCACTTACCTGCTGCCGTCAGAAAGTAAACAAACTCACTTATCTGCGGATTGCTTTCGTTAGAGGGGAAAGCGCTTGCGGCGTACAATCGATTCGTATCGTTTCGTCGAGTAGGAATTTGAATTCTTGCCGATTCCCGCGCGGAAGCGAGAAAGAGTGGGGGTAGAGGGGCGATACCACACCCGCAGAAAAGCGAGTCGAGCCACCCGCAGATAAGTGCATACAGCAGATAAGTGAGTTTTCAGTGTAGATATCTAGCCTTTTACGCCCGAAAATTCAAAATTTTAGAGATTCACACCATTCAAGTAGATTTAAAAAAAAGAAGCTTGATAAATTTATTGTATTTTATAATTTTTTAGACCTTCTAATATTTTTCGTATTTTCTCACTTGTTCATAGGAATACGAAAGGGAAAGGGACCAGTGTCCCATGTATTTTGACGACGGCTCCAACCCCTGGCTGCAAAGCGAAAATTACATCAAAGTCTTCAACTACAACGCCGCTACAGAATCTAAAATCTGTCATCTCAGCCTTTTCTCCATGACCATTTTGTCAGCCATCATCAGCAATTAAAAATCTTCTCACGTTAAGATGAGAGGCTTAACCACTCTACCTTATAAATTAAGAAAATCGTATCTCCAAGTTATCTTACAATCATATTTTTATTTTTATTTAGTGTGAGTAATGTTTTTCGTTCCCACTCCACAACATTTTTTTCAACTTTTGCTAAAAAAAAATTAATTCAGCCCTTCTCATTTTCCTAGGAGGAGGAAGTGTGCAAAAGTATTTTTAAAAACATTCCAAAATGGCAAAGAAAATGTGGAAATACGATTGTCTTGATTGTGAAGGTAGAGTGGCAAACCGCGATTTTCAAGAGAATCTCATTTTCTCCATCAGTTTCTAAAACGGATTCCGTCCATGCAATCTCGATAAAATGTGCATCGCCGCATTGTGCCTTTGGCATTAGGTTTTAATTAATTTTTACTCGACAAATCGTGATCACGTGTAGGAAAATAAGTTAAAAAATATATTGTTGTTAACGACAGCTTTTACGCGATGCGATGCCTGTAACCACGTCAGATACTTGATTGTGTAAATATTTTTTTATAAATGTTGTACATATACATAAACAGGGTACACTGCTTTTCGTGTATTTCATCCATCGGCACTATTTTTGGGGACGAAGCTTCTCGGCGTTTCGTCTTTTTACTCACGCTGTAAAGTTTTGACATGTGTACTTTTTAATTTTCAATAAAAAAAAAGAATCAATTCTGGTTATTTTATCGTCATTGTATTTATTAAAATAGCAAACATAGTTTGAAAGAGAATTTTCAAGAATTGGTTTTCCCAGTCTTTTTTAGATTCAGCAGGGCTTTATCGACCAAGGCTTTTAGATTGGGTGGTAAATTTGACTGGAATGATGCTGCAAAAGAGCTGTTATTTGGCACGTGCTGCTGCTCTTGTGGTTTCTGTTCCTCCACTTGACTCGAGCAGTATTCTAACTCGACCACATCTGAATCACCTGCAAGTAGCATCGATTAGCGACATTTTTAGGAGTTTTATGATGTCCACCGTGATAGCAAATGATTGACACACTTTGAAGTCATCCATTTTTGCGACAACAAGTTGTACCAATCATTCACACATCTTTGCATATTCCTATTGCAAGGATTATATTGTCTGATCTATGAAGTGTATCATTAATTGCACAATCAAAGTAAAATGGTGTATCAGTCAGAGAATCAGAAAATATATAACTCTGCACCGACTCATTGTTGATTTAAAAATTTTGAAAGTTAATTACTTTTTGAGCTGTCTGCGCTGACATATCCGTCCAGCAATTTGGCGCTTGGAGACTGCCCCGCGTTACTGTCCAATTCGAAAATCTTGGATGCCAGCATTCTAGAAAAAATCGACAATAGTAGTTTATATGACCTTAGAAAGGAGCTTGTTCTTGGAAAAATAAATTTTCTATTTGTTAAATAGCAAAAAACCCATCAAATTCTTATTCAGACACGACGTAAGATCTGACTTTAGAGATTTGCTAAATTTTGTTTCCAATATCGATTTTTATCAAGTTATTTTTTTTATGATTGGATTATTAGCTCACTTGTTGGCCCTTTTTTGGTGGGCCAAGGCCAAGCTCTTGTCGTTCAGTGCTTCTAGCAAGGTAGTGCACAGAGCACGCAGTTTGTTCGAAGATGAAGAACTAATTGTTCCTTGTTGCAGCAACTGTTGGACTGAAATATTAATAATATATTTATGGCAGTTCACACGCCTAAACCAAATTTGGAACCTTCATTAGATTTGAAGGTCCTTGGCAGGAAGTCCAAAATTTTTGGTTTTTTTACATTCGTTTTTTACAAATTTCAAATGTGTTAAGTGTTGTTCTATATCACGAAAAGTGTTATACATAATCGATAAACTTATATTATTCCTAATAAGAAAAACAGTCATATCTTGAATACTTGAAAAACCTATTTTAGGCACATCTATAGAGGTATCATTAAATCTGATATAATTCCAATAATAAATTAATTAATAAATAAATTTAGGCTAATTACCTTGTTTTTGAGTAATAGCATTTGCTACGGTGGCGTCACTCTCTCCTTGCAATGTTTTGCTATCGAGCATATTCTGGAAGAAAATATTCAAAAAGTAACATTTGTTTCTAATGATGATCATAAGTTTTGATGTTCTTAAAATTTAAAATTTGAAGAACACCTTCAACTTCCTCAAGAATTTAGGAATGTATTTAATACAATCAATATTTTCTTGGTAACACTGATATTAGGTATCTTAAAATTAGTAACTCGAATTATTTACACTAAAACAATCGTTGTAATTTGTTGTTATAAATCAACATGCAAACAAAACTAAGATTTTTAATAAATTCGTGCTTTACATACCTTGTACTGACGAGTTAATTGCTTCTCTTCCAGTAGCTTCTCTTGCAGACTCCTATGAAAAAAAAAGAAAAAAAAACGTCATTCTGAACTTCATAAAAACCTTAGAAAATCCTTGTAAAGAAGAAAACATCATTAGGAAGAATTTGACTTCTGCGAAATATATTTTTTTTTTTTCAAAAGTTTTGTTTGTAATTAAAAATAATTGAAATTCATACATTTTATCATTCTTAACATGTCTCAACGATTATTTTTTCATATTCGTTCAATTTGAAGAGTATACTGATGTTTTATGGTTTTCTTTTTTTTCATGGATTTTTGAGAAAATTATATCTACGTAAGTTTCATGTATTGTATGGAGCACTTGTATTTTGAGTATGTATCGTGATTTTTAATATTTGAATAGATATTTCAGAAAAATGCGTCTACATGAATTAATAGTACACTTAGTTTTTTTCGCGTTTTTTCAGTATTTACACAGTTTGAAGGATTTTCCATCAAATTAATAAATTTTTAGAATTTTATAGATTTTCGTAAACGGAAAACTCCATTTCTAATGAAAGGATCTGAAATCCTAGTAAGGAAATTCAAATCTTATAAAAAATTTGTGACTTATAATAAAGACTTTATAATACTTGCTATCACTAACACAACGTATACAGTAACACCCTGTATAACCGAAAACACAAAATACACATATAAACCTGTTTTCGTTGATAAGATCATCGATGTCAAGAGGCTCTGAAGCTCCAAGAGCTTTGCCCAACTCGTGATTCAAACGATGAGTTTTGCATTTGAAAGCTTCTCGTTCGACTTGAAGCTCGTGCTTTTCATCCAAACTGGCCTGAAGCTCGCTCTGCAGCTCTGTACACTGCAAACATTCTCATAATTACACCACAATCATCTTGCAAACTTGGTGTAAACAGTGACTCGTGCATAAAATTGTTAACGTAAATGTTTGCACCAAGTTTACACTACGGTCCCACAAAATTTGCACTGACATGTGAATTTGGAGTTTATTTATTGAGTAATGTAATGTAAATTATACCTTGACATTCAACATTTCGAGTTGCTGAATAAGTTGGCGCTCTTTTTGAAGACTGTTTAGCTCTTGTTGCTGTTTGTCCAACGCTGAAAACTGACAATTGCACGAGCTGCGGCATTGCTGGTTCCGTGAACGAATGACTTTGATGTCCGCCATTGCGTCATTCAATTTGAGCCTCAAGGTCTCGACTTGGAGTTTTAGACATTTGTTCTGCTCACGAGCTTCCATCAGCGAGTCCAAAGTTTGGTAACTGCATTCCCCTGACTCCTCATAATTAGTTAATCTAAAAAATGAAACAGTCTTCTACAACATCAATTTCTTTATGTCATATGTAACAGTCGTGTTTTTTTATAAATACTCCGAATTTGTTGAAAAAGTTTCTTCTCGGTGGTTTCAGCCCCAAAAATAATATTTAATCATAAAATTTTTAATAAGAATAATGAAATATACTTTAGTACAGGGTAAAAAATTTTTGCTGTAACAGCAAAAAAATGTGCTGTTTCGACAAAATTTGACAGAACAGATTTTTATGCAGCAGCAACTTATTTTTTTGTTGTATTTACAAATCTTTTTTGCTACCAAAGCCAAAATTACTGTGGAAGAATATTTTATGCAATTGTGTTTTGGAAACAAAAAAATTAGCTACTGCTGCAAAAAAATTTAGTCAAGCTATGTTGAAACAGCACATCTTTTCACTGCTACAGCAAATCCTTTTTTTTCGTATGGGTTCGAATCTCTTCTTAAACAATTATTCCGATATATTCATACCGTAATAATATTATGTATTATTTGACTTAATTCAAAAATTGAACTTAAAACAACACCTTCATTGATTGCATGGAAAAATTGTTTGTGAAATATTTTTTTTCCATGCATATGTTCGAATGGCCGCTTATTTACGATGAATTGCGTGAACACAGCCCTCTTTTCGAGCAGCCATAAAATCAGCGACAGAATTCTTCTTTGTTCCCTGCTATCCGGGACAAAAAATGCTATCCGGACTTTTGTCCCGGATAGCAGGGAACAAAGAAGAATTCTCTCGCTGATTTT
>JAPYZL010028455.1:0-13576 GCA_030522825.1 Platygaster orseoliae | reverse complement strand
TATATATATATATATATATATATATATATATATAATGTATTTTAGATTTGAAATTAAACATCCTGAAAATTCAAAAGTTATTGAATTCGCAAAAATTTTTCAAAATCTTCGATAATGTTAAAATTTCCACAAAATTTTCAATTTTTTTCAAAATTCAATTTTTTAAAAATTAAAGAATATATAAGAATTACCAGTATATCATAATTTTCAGAATTTTTCAAGATGTTGAAAATTCTCAACATTTTCGTTCTTGGAGTTTTAAAATTTGACACAAAATTTTTCAATTTGACATTTTTGATTATTTTATATTTGAAATTTAACATATCCAAAAAATTCAAAAACTATTGAATTTGCAAAGATTTTTCAAAATTTTCGATAATGTTAAAACTTCCACAAAATTTTTATTTTTTTCAAAATTTAACATTTGAAAAACTAAAAACTGTATAAGGACTTCCAAATTATCATAACTTTAAAAATTCGTTAAGATGTCGAAATCTTTCAAGATTTTCGTTCTTGAAGTTTTAAAATTTGACTCAGAATTTTTAAAATTGACATTTTCATATATTTTTTATTTTAGATGTGAAATTGAACATATCCAAAAAATTGAAAAATTATTGAGTTTGCAAAAATTTTCCAAATTTTTGGTAATGTTGAAATTTCCACAAAATTGTCTATATTTTCAAAATTCAATTTTGCAAAAATAAAAACTGTATAAGAATTATCATAATTTTGAAAACTTTTCAATATGTCAAAAATTCTTAACATTTTCGTTTCTGGAGTTTTAAAATTTGATACAAAATTTTTAAAATTGACATTTTTAATGTATTTCAAAACTGAAATTTAAGATCTGAAAAATTCAAAAATTATTGAATTTGCGAAATTTTTCAGAATTATTGGTAATGTTAAAATTTTCACAAAATTTCCTTTTTTTTTTCAAAATTCAACTTTTGAAAAACTAAAAACTGTATTAGGACTTTCGATATATCATAATTTTCAAAATTTGTTAAAATGTCAAAATCTTAAAACATTTTCGTTCTTGGAGTTTTAAAATTTGACACAAAATTTTTTAAATTGACATTTCCATGTATTTTTTATTTTAGATTTGAAATTGAACACATCCAAAAAGTTCAAAAATTATTGAGTTTGCAAAAATTTTCAAAATTTTTGGTAATGTTGAAATTTCCACAAAATTGTCTATATTTTCAAAATTCAATTTTGCAAAAATAAAAACTGTATAAGGATTATCATAGTTTTGAAGATTTTTCAAGATGTCAAAAATTCTTAAAATTTTCGTTCCTGGAGTTTTAAAATTTGATACCAAATTTTTAAATTATTTTTAATGAATTTTAAAACTGAAATTTAAAATCTGAAAAATTTAAAAATCATTGAATTTGCAAAAATTTTTTAAAATTTTCAGTAATGTTAAAATTTTCACAAAATTTGCTTTTTTTTTCAAAATTCAACTTCTGAAAAACTAAAAACTGTATGAGGACTTTCAATATATCATAATTTTCAAAATTTGTTAAAATGTCAAAATCTTAAAACATTTTCATTCTTGGAGTTTTAAAATTTCACACAAAATTTTTAATATTGACATTTTCAATGTATTTTAGATTTGAAATTGAACATATCCAAAAACCTCAA
Source organism: Platygaster orseoliae (assembly GCA_030522825.1). Lineage (NCBI taxonomy): Eukaryota > Metazoa > Arthropoda > Insecta > Hymenoptera > Platygastridae > Platygaster > Platygaster orseoliae. The sequence goes on along the minus strand of JAPYZL010028455.1, from coordinate 11,932 downwards.
AAGTTATTGTATTCGCAAAAATTTTTGGCAATGTTGAAGTTTCCACGAAATTTTCTATTATGTCAAAATTCAAGGTGCTAAAAATTTATACCTGTGTAAGGATTTCCGATGTATCATAATTCTTAAAATTTTTCAACATGTCAAAATCTTTAAACATTTTCGTTCTTGAAGTTTTAAAATTTGATCAAAGTTTTCAAGCATTCGTAAGACATGTTGCGCTTGGGGAGGGAAATTTCTCTCATTTCCCTCCCCTTGGGACTGTCACTGTGTATAAACATTTTTAGAAAATTTCAAATTTATTTTTTCAAGGTTTCACATTATTTTTGGTAAATCACACAAAAAAATTACCATGTGATTTTTTAATGTTGTAAACTTTATGAACTTTATAAAAACTTACTCTACTGCCAAAAAAATATAGAAATTTTAAGAACCTTCAATCGCGACAACATGCTCGCGAATTTGCTTGGCGATGTGTCCGTCAGATATCAAATCAATCAAGTCGTAAATAGCATAAATCGAGGGATGGACGCTCTCGAATCTCTGGATTTCCTGGCGAATCGCGAGCGAGGGCTCGTGACTTTTCCCTGCTGCCGCGCTTACATTCGTTGTCGTCGTCGTCGTCGTCATTTTCCCGTCTTTATTAAGTCCGCTGCATGCAAACATCAGCCAACAACATTGCGAATTTTTTTTTCTATCTTTATCTTTTCAAGGTCAATTCAAAATTTTGGGTCGCCTTCCCAATTCAAGATTAATTTTCGTGGACTTGATCCCTCCTTGAAATCAACGACGATTTTTGGGTTCCTTGCAACTTTTCGCACGTTAAAATTGCCATGTTTTTGCGCGACAAATATGTGTGAATTACTGTCGTTGGACGCGTACTTTTTAGCACTACGCGCACTCCGTTTTCAGCTTTTTAACCGCGAATCGGTATTCAATTAACATTGACTTCCATTGCACCACAAGTTAATTGGATACAATTAAATATACGTCTATATCGAATGCAACAGAATGCATCAACTATTTGTTAATCAACAATTTGCATGTTTTTCATCATGCAATGTTGTTTGTCTCTGTCTTTTACCAGTTTTTTTCCAATTGTGCGACAAAGACAACAAACAATCATTTTTACGTGAACACTGTATTGCCAACTGTCACCATGATATAAAGAATACCAAGTATGTTCTTGCCTTAGATCATATAGTACATGGACCGCTCGTCGGGTACCGAAAAAACGTGGCAGACATATGGGACAAGTTGTTATGTCCAACCCGACAGCAGCAATATACAATTGTGTGCAGCTGTTGGCAGCACTGCAGCAGACAATTGTATTGCTGCGAAGGGGTTGGACATAACAACTTGTCTCATGTGTGTATCACGATTTTCAGCATACAACAAGATAGGCGACGAGCGGTCCATGTACTATATGGTCTACGAAATTAACCTTAGACCATATAGGGTGCGTTCCGAAAGTCTGAAAGTTGGACGAAAGTTTAACTCGCGCAGGTTTTTCAAGGTACAAAATTAATGCGCGAGTTGGACTTAGTTGACTTTCGGAACGTACCCATAGTACATGGACCGCTCGTCGCCTATCTTGTTGGACGCTGAAAATCGTGCGCACATCGAAGCCACGTTTTTATATCCAACCCCATAGCAGCAATACAATTGTCTGCTGCAGTGCTGCCAACAGCTGCACACAATTGTATATTGCTGCTATCGGGTTGGACATAACAACTTGTCCCATATGTCTGCCACGTTTTTTCGGTACCCGACGAGCGGTCCATGTACTATACAGGGTTCGCAGGTTTTCTCTTCGCTCTCTCTCTCTAGCATCAAACAAAACATAAGTCTGTCTTTGTTTTTTCGTAGGAATCCTACTACGCCTGCGAACCCTGGTACTATATGGTCTAAGGATTAACTCCTTTCAACTCCTTTTTCTCTTTAGGATTTATAAACCAGCTGATTGTTGTTGTCTACTAATTGTTGTATCTGATTGTATATATACATTAACCTTCAAATAAGATAAACACAAACGCGTGATGAAAAACTGCGTAAAATGTAAAAAAAACGGATGATTTCATGGATGTTATTGTAGTGAAAAATTTCCGAAATGTTGAACGCGTTGTCAGGAACGAGAAATGGAATAAAGCCATTATCTCGCGTTTTGAAGAAAATATTTACAGAAATCGAGGAAAACGTTGTTAAAAATCACAAATATGCTGGGATTTCGAGTTTCGTGATTCACGAAAAGTGCGAGTCGCGGCAACAGCGAATACCGGCGGAAATGAGAAGTCGATTATTATTTTGTGGTCAACTGTCATCGAAGCCGACAAATTTGTGTTATAACGATCCAAACCGCTTAGCAGGAGATTTTTCACAAATTACAGTCAAAAGACATTTTCATGGGCTTGCAAAAAAGTTGGTTGATAATTCCCCCAAAAAAATACAGCCGTACATGCAGCTGATGCGAATGGACAGACCGACGGGTAAATGAAAGTCTTAATATTTGAAAAACAATTTTAAAAAATTAAAATTTGAGTAGAGTTATTTATAATTTCATTTAAAAACAAAAGACATAATGAACTTGAATTAATCTTAAATTGAAATGAACTTCGAAATAGAATTACTGATAAAGATAAGAATTAAATAACAAAAATATGTGAAAATTATTAAATTACGAAAATAATATTAACAATATATTAATAATATTATTATTAATATTATAAATATTATATATTATTATCAAATTATTACTATTATATATTATTATCAAATTATTACTATTAATATTATTATCAATTATTAAATTATTAATATAATATTTTAAAGATGTAACAAATATGTTTCTGTAATGTCTCTAATTTGAATAAAATAGGGAATTCTTAATTTCAATAACTTAAAAATACACTGAAAACTCATTTATATCCGCTCTCTCTATCTCACTCTACACTTGTTTATATCCGTGATTTCAATAGAATTTTCGGATATAAACGAGTGTCGAGGGAGATAGAGAGAGCGGATACAAATGAGTTTTCAGTGTAACAGCAATCCTGGAAAAGAAGAATCATATTTATAAATGTTTTGCTAGGATAATGTAGAAAAAATTAATTTGCAAAATTGTTTTCACTCAATGATTAATAAAAAAAAAATAAAATTCTTAAAAATATTGAAAATGTAAGAAATTTTTAACTCTGGAATATCGAATTCCAGAAATTTATACATTTATTCATAAAAATACCAAAAATTATTTTGCATCATGAACAAACTGGAAAAATACTAAGAGTATTAAAATCCTTTGAAAAACCTGAATAAATATGTACACGACACATAAAACTTAGAATTCTATACCATCGAATTCTAAAAAAATGTATAAAAAAATCTATAGAAATACTAGAAATCTATAAGAATTCCATGAAATGTTACAACATTTTATTAACCTTTAAAAAGTACAAGAACATAAGAACTGTATGAAACATTTTAATCTAAGTAGATCTAATTTTATTAGACATCTTCGGAAGTGCAAGAATAAGTTATTGAGTTAACAAAAAAATTACGTAAAACTGAGATGAAGAAGATGATGAATGATTGGAATGATATTGAAATCAAAATTATGGAAATCTGCAGAGTAATCGTAGAAAAAAACTAGAATTCACAAAAATGTATACTTTATTATGAACTAGCTGTCCCCTCGCACTTCGCTACCATAATTGAATATTTACAAATTAATAATTGAAGAATAATTAAATTTTTTAGTTTCGATGAGAGAAAATTCAATAAATAGTTTATTAAATTTTTATTTTTTCATGATTTATTAACACTGTTTTTACAATATTTTCATCATTTTTATCTTAATAGCAAACATTCTAAGTTTTGAGTTGGTAATAATGACAAAAGAATACGCATATTGTACATGTCCATTTTGTATCAACATCTCATCAATATTTCCAATAAGATCATATTCTTCTGAATTTACAAATTAAATGTCATCGATTTCTCCTTTAACATTCATTGTGAATCTTGTTTTTGAAAATTGTGTTTTGTTATAGCAATTTCTGTTTCTGAATAAACGAAATTTCATAACATTTTATGATTTATTTTACATTTGAAATTGAATGAATTTGTCTGTTTTAAAAATGATATTATTATTAAAATTTCAAATATACAGGTTAGGAAAATAATTAAAAATCAAAACTAAAAATATTAGGTAAGATTAAAACTTTTTGCAATTCAGTAAGTTTTTGTTATTTTTTTGAAAGTTATAATTTTTTTATTTTGTGACTTCATGTGATTTTTGATTTTCTGGCTTCAATTATTGTAAACTTCTATGACTTTATGTTTTTTGTGACTTTTTGTGATCTTATAATTTTTCGTAAGTTTGTCACTTCAGGAGTTTTATAAATTTTATAATTTTCGGATTTTTCGTTACTTTTGGTGATTCTGTGATTTTTCGTAATTTTATGACTTTTTTATAATTTATATAAATATGTGTATTTTTATAATAAATATGTGGATAATAAATATAATAATAAAGTGGAGTGCAGAAAGGACAATCTTTTATAGCTATAAATAATCCTTGGAATACGACGAAGATGTTATGGAACATCTCATTGAATTCAGTCAAGTGGTTCAAGAGTTATAGAATCACAAAGAAAGTGGCATAGATTTATATATATATATATATACCCACCCGGAATACCCATTACAAAAAAAAAAACATATTTCTTTTTGAATTTGAAGTCGAAAAGTCCTTTGTCACTTTCTGCAAAACTCAAAATCGAAAAAGTTACTCAAGTTTGATATTTAAACAATAAACGAGCTCTTACAAGAAGTGGGGATAAAAACCATGTACCAAAATTAATCTAAATTTTCTTCATATTTTTCTGAGTCGGAAAGTTCTTTGCCACTTTTCGCAAAACACAAAATCAAAAAAGATATTCGAGTTAGAAATTTTAACCAATCAGATTTTTCAGATTTCAAACTCAAATATCTTTTTTCATTTTGAGTTTTGTGAAAAGTGGAAGATGACTTTTTGATTTAGAAAAAAATGAAGAAATTTTGGTAGAGTTTGGGCAGTAATTTTTATCCTAACTTGTCGAAAACGCGCTTTTATTGTTTAAATTTCAAACTTAAATAACTTTTTTAATTTTGAGTTTTGAAGAAAGTGGCAAAGAACTTTTTGACTTGAAATTCAAAAAAGAATATGTGGTTTTTTTTGTCATGTGGATTCCAGATCACCCTGTATAATTATTTTTACAGTACTAGTATCGTTATAGCGCCATAATTGTACCTATTAACAGTACAAAAACGCTATTACCGGACTCATACTGTAAAATATCGTACATTACACAGATGTAAAATTAATTTCATACTCTTGTGATCAACGTTGCGACTTGCAAAAATGATTTTATCATCCTAGTAATGTAATATTACATAATTCATAATAGTGGGTATATTATACCTACTATTATGAATAAGAATTGTGGAAAATTGTTTTGACCCAATAATTAATAAAAAAAAACTAGAATTTTGGGAATGTTGTACTTAAAAGAAACTTCGAATTTTGAAGCATCGAGTTTTAGAAATTTAGACAGAAATACGTAAGAATATTAAAAAGTATTTCATATAAAAACAACCAAAAAAATACTAAAAGTATTGAAATTCTATAGATAACTGTTTTCTTAAAAATCTGAACAAAAACATAAGATCTACAAAATTTGGAATTTTAGACCATTGAATTCTATAAAAATGTATATACAAAACTATAGAAATACCATTTATCTACAAGAATACTATAAAATGCTACAAAATCTTATGAAAACTTTAAAATGTCAGAAAATATAAAAAATCTCTGAAATATTCAAAAACTACATAGATCTAATTTTTACAGACATCTTCAAAAATTCTGGAATAAAAAACTGTTCGATTAATAATATAAAAAACATAAAATTAAGATACGGAACAATAAATTATTGGAATTCTATTAAAATTAAAAATTCAGAGCATTCAATTCTAAAAATTCAGATAGAAATTTATTAAAATACTAAAAAGTATTTCGAATCATAAACAAACTCTAAAGAAATACTTAAAGTATTAAAATTCTATAGAGAACTGTTTTTTGAAAAATCTAAACAAATACGTACGATCTATAAAACTTGGAATTATAGACTATCTTATTTAAAAAAATGTTTATAAAAATCTATAGAAATATTTTAAACTTATAAAACTTGTATAAAACGCTATGCAATCTTAATAACACTTTCGAAAGTACAAAAATATAAAAATCTATAAGATACTCAAAATCAACATAGATCTAATTTTCCCAGATGTTTTTGAAAACACTGGAATAAACTATTGGATTAATGAATAAATTACCGATTCCCGGTCATTTTCTCGAATCCAAGTTCACGAACGGTCATTTTCCCGAATGACTATTTTCCCAAAACGCCATAATTCCGAACGTATCATTTCCCGAATGGCTATTTTCTCGAAAGTATTTTTCCCTGAACGACAATTTTCCCGAAAGTATTATTTTCTGAATTTTGGTTGGAATTTCACTTTTATTTCCATTGTATACATTTATGAATTTCATAAGAGTCTTCAGTAAAAAGAGTCATGGTAAAAATTTGTAATTTAAAAATTGTAAATTTTATTTTAATTTAAAAATAAAAAATTTTATTTAAAATTAACCAAGGCATTTCTAGACATTAGACTGATAGGAAAATTTCCCGTTCGGAAAAATTGAAAACCCTTTGGGAAAACGGATTCGGGAAAAAGACCGTTCGGGAAAATTGCCGTTCTAAAAAAGGCCTTTCAGGAAAACGGATTCGGGAAAAAGGCTGTTCAGGATAAGGGATTCGGGAAAATGGTCGGCAACGTAAATTACCTAAAATTAAGAATAAAAACGATAAGTTATTTTAATTCTATCGAAACTAAAATTATGGAGCATCGAATTGCAGAAATGTGTTGAGTGTAACATTTGTAACATTTTTTTCTTTCACATCTTCCATAATAATAAATAGTTACGATAAAGTTTGCTATTTTCTATCCCAATTTTCTCGAATTTCAAAGAAACCAAGTTTTTATTCAGTTTTATTTCTATGTTTTGACGTTTGCTGGATTCAAGTTCTAATGTTTTCAGTAGGTAAATGAAATTTTCTTCCAAGATTTTCAAATACAGTGATTTTGAAAATCTTTTAAATTACGTATAGTGTTAAATTGAATTTCGATAATGTATATTGTGTTCTACATTTTTTGGATCAAATATTTTCATGCAAGTTTTCAGTTTTGAGTTAAAATTACATTTTTTTAAATTTGAATTTCACTCAATACAAACATACTAATTTAGAATTGATGTTGAAGGTTCTAAACTTTTCTATTTTTACATTAATTAAAAAAGAATAAGTTCCAATCTATTATTTTTTCCAAGTAGGAAAGTCTAACATAATATCAATCTGAATCTAAATACCTTGACATCAAATATGAAATCATTCGATTTCGAATAACTTCATCTTAATTGATCTTTATTTATCTTTATTCCAAAATTTTTAAATGCTTTACAATTCTTGTTTTTTACAAGATAATTCAACAATATTTGATGAGATTTTTTAATCAAAAGCTTGAGTTTTTGCGAAAAGCAAGACTACCTAGGTAAGGCAAATACTAGTTTGACAGATATAGGGAATTCTGGGAAATTCTAGATAATTTATGGAGAAACCTGAGGAAAACGCTAGGGAAAAATCATAAATTCTTCGGAATTTCTTAGAATTCCCCATGTCTGACAAACTCGCTGTCTGTCAAACTAGTTTTTGCCCCCAGGTTAGGTATTTATGTTCAAAACGCACAGAACCAAGTTTAATCCCTACAGTTTTTGAAACTTTTTTTAATTTTAGAACTATTGTTTTCGAACTTATGTTGTACAATCTTTGTTTCCTTTTGTTATATTGAACAACAGGTACCTGGTTGCTATTTTGGCCATGCAGTTGGAGCATAGCCTTGGCTGCAAACTCTGGATGTATACCGGATTTGCAGATGCTGTCTCTTTTCGGATTAGGATCATTTATCATGAGAAGTGCTGGTTGCACAATCAACGATATGTGGGACGAAGACATAGATAAAAAAGTATTTCAAACGATATAAATAGTAATAAATACCCAAATAATACACCATATCACAAAATAATAATCGATACTGAAGAATATTTATTTTTTTATTGGGTGAGCTTCTACATTCATAGATTTATTTTCAAAATCTTCTGAAAATCATAAATTCTGTCAGTTTTTCCCAAGCTTTTCATCAAGTCGTACCAAAGGAATATATTCATTGTTTTTTTTGTTTATTTGCAGGTGAGCAGAACACGAGACAGGCCTCTGGCATCAGGAGGCATAAGCCAAAAGCAAGCTCTTGCATTCTTAGGTTTACAATTAAGTTTGGGATTAAGTGTCCTGTTGCAGCTCAATTGGTACAGCGTTTTTTTGGGAGCCAGTTCACTGGGTACGTAAAATCGAGTGAAAGTGAATTCTGTCTTTGTATTGATCATACTTCTGACAAGTTCTGTGTGACGAAATACTGTTTTTTCAGGACTAGTCATTATTTACCCTTTAATGAAACGAGTCACTTATTACCCACAATTCGTCCTTGGCATGACCTTCAACTGGGGCGCTCTCTTGGGGTGGTCAGCCATCAAAGGGACTTGTGATTGGTCAATCTGTCTACCTCTTTACATCTCTGGAATTTGTTGGACTATTATTTATGACACCATTTATGCTCATCAAGTTGGTGAACTTTTACAAACACTTTATGACAGTTTTGGTTAAGAACTGTCATGGTCGAAAAATTTATAGTAAAATTTTCCAGGACAAAGCTGACGATGTTTTGATTGGAATAAAATCAACAGCTTTGAAATTTAAAGAAGACACGAAATATTACTTGTCAGGATTTGGAGCTACCATGATGTTGGGTTTATTGACATCTGGCGTCATGACAGAGCAAACCTTGCCTTATTACATTTCTGTAGGTTTAGTGGCCTCTCATCTGGTACACCAGGTAATTCGCTATTTGTTAGGATGAAATTTATGGAAACGTCGTTGAATTTTTGCTTGTTTTCTTATAGATTTACAGCCTGAATATCGATGACCCACAAGATTGTGCCAGAAAGTTCATGTCCAATAACTCGGTTGGATTTATTTTGTTCGCCGGAATTGTGCTGGGTAATTTGTTGAAAGAAAAGAAAGAAGCCAAGCAAAGTGACAAATCTAGTGCAAATAATAGTGCGACGAATTTCGTTGTCGATCCTACAAGCATGTACAAATCGAGTCAGTTGCAGATCTAGGACACCAAATAAAATTGAAACACAGATATTGTGACTTTTTTATTGAAAAGAAGTCGCAAATTTTATTACATGTATTACTTTCTGAAAAAATTGTGCTGTTTTCAAGGTATTGAAAATTGCTACAAGTAGTTTGCAAAATGAACAGAATTTTCATGATTTTTTTTTCATGAGGAAAAGAGTTCGGAGCCATCATTTAAAATTTCTTTATTCCATAAATTCTTTGATCAATATTTCGACCTCAATCAGGTCATCATCAGGATCACTACAAATATCAAAAAAAAAGAAAAAGAAACACTGTCAATTACAATCATCAAAATATCACAAATTTCTTTTCAAAACAATCTATCAAAAAAAAATTTTTTTTTTTGAAAACTCACAACTGGGTAAAACTCCACGTCTTATCTGTGTTTACAATCCGTCAATTACAATCATATTTGATGATTGTAATTGACAGTGTTTCTTTTTCTTTTTCTTTTTTTTGATATTTGTAGTGATCCTGATGATGACCTGATTGAGGTCGATATATTGATCAAAGAATTTATGGAATAAAGAAATTTTAAATGATGGCTCCGAGTGATCATGTCCTTCATATAGTTATACTTTATACACCTTATACTTAAATTGTACCTAAAAGATAAAAAATAATTGTTATTTATTATAAATTGCATTTTTTATACGAAAACTCGTTTGAACGTTGTAATGGTGAGTGGAGTTTTCGTTACAAAAGTGCAGTATTTTTGACTAAAAACAATTATTTTTTGTTTTTTAGGTGCACCAGAATATTATTTTGTCGCTGAGGTCAGTTAATATTTTAATCAATAATCATGAACATTGCGTTGTTGCACAAAATACATTGTACTTCAAGTACGTTAGAACCACATTTACCCACAAAAAATTATCTTATAAATTCGTAAATTTATAAATTATAAATAATTATATATATACATAAATATAAATTCATATATTTTTTTATTATATAAATTTATATTCATTTATAAATTCCACAATCAGATTCAGCCGAAAAGTAGGCGTGTCATGACACATAGCTGGATTTGACCAGCAGTACCCCGGTGTGTAAGTAGCTGCGGCGATAAAAGTAAAAAGACCACAGTTATTTGATTTCGAGCAAAAATCATCTAGAAATCATATTGATATACATGCGAGTACTCTGATCAGTTATCTCAACAAGATACTAAATTATTTCGGCAAAAGATGCACGATGGCATAATAGGAAAACGTCTGAACAATTTGAAAAATTGCACTTGCTATGGATTTAACCGGCAGCCCTTCACATACAGTGTGTACCAAAATTCCCGTACTAAAAAAAAATCCACTATTCCTTTTTGAATTTCAAGTTGAAAAGTCCTTTGCCACGCACTTTTTACAAAACTCAAAATCAAAAAAGTTATTCAAGTTTGAAATTTAAACAATAAATACGCTTTTTCGAGGAGTGGGGATAAAAACCAGGTACAAAAATTGCGACTTGAATTTTCTTTAAATTTTTCTGAGTCGAAAAGTCCTTTGCCTCTTTTCATAAAACTCAAAATCAAAAAAGATATTCGAGTTTAGTTAACCTAACTCTAACTCGAATATCTTTTTTGATTTTGAAATTGGGGAAAAGTGGCAATAAAGGACTTTTCGACTCAGAAAAATATGAAGAAAATTTGGGTAGAGTTTGGTACGTAGTTTTTATCCCCACTCCTCGTAAAAGCGCATTTACTGTTTGAATTTCAAACTTGAATAACTTTTTTATTTTTGAGCTTTGTAAAAAGTGGCAAAGGACTTTTTTACTCAGAAAATTTGGAAAAGTTTGGTCCGTGAATTTGACCCCCACTTGTCAATAGAGGGCATTAATTATTAAAATTTTGAGCTTACATTATTTTTTATTTTTGGTTTTTTAAAAAATGGTAAAAGAAAAAAAGTCTTAAATTTTCATAGGTATTTTTTTTTTTCATATTTTTGAGAGTAATATAGGGATAGGGATGTTTGAACAGCACAAGAATCGACAGCATCGAAAGGTTCCTTCATTAATTCGAATTTAGTTCAAAAATGTGCAATTTTTGAATTTTAAAAAGCAGGGTCCCTAGACTAGAGAGCCTCAAGGAAGAGAGAGTGGCAAATTTGCCGATGCGCTGATTGGCTGGTGAGGTTAGCGACCATCTTTACTAACACGCGTATTCGCGCGTCCGTGTACGTAGCTGATGTCAGTGGTTTGTTTCCGAAAAAACTTTTTCCGTGAAAAATTCAATATAATAATTTAACGAAATCCCGAAAAACATCGCGCGAGACCCGCGAGACACACGATAATCAACAATGAATGACAATGAGCGACAATGACATCAGCTGCGTACACGGACGCGCGAATAAGCGTCGTTAGTAAAGATGGCCGCTAACCTCACCAGCCAATCAGCGCATAGGCAAATTTGCCACTCTCTTCCTTGAGGCTCTCTCATAGACCTTGTAGTACATGAACTGGCCATTCACGAAATGTGATGGCCAAACACTGGCGATTGGACTCAGTCTTCGTTTTAATATTATACTATTACTATATATACTGTAGAACACTATTACTATATATACAATACCATGCTATATATACTACGTATA
>JAPYZL010028449.1:0-10340 GCA_030522825.1 Platygaster orseoliae | reverse complement strand
CGTACGCAGAACAAATTTTTTGGGGGGGGGGGGGTGTTTGTTAAGTTCAATTTTTACTTCTGAGAACAAGTTTCTAAAGACCCTAAAAAAATAAACAATTTTTTCATATTTCGGGGAGGGGGGGGGGTTGAACCCCCCCCCATGCGTACGCCCCTGATCTCTGAAACTTCTAAATTCGATTCATTTTTCATATAACATTTGAGTTTCTTAACTTTGAATCGATGTAAATTTTTAATCCAAAGTTAAAACTTGAATTTCTTGAAATGATGACATTTTCGAAAAAAAGCACTTCAAAAATTTTGGCATTTTAAAACTTCTGAATTTCATTTTTTGAATTTTCAATGAATTCTAATTTATTAACTCGTAGCTTACGGAATATGATTTTAAATTTAGAGATGAAATTAAAATTGATATATTATAATAATTTTGAGACTAAAAAAGAAGAAGAAAAAAGTAAAAGAAAAACAAGTTATTAGGTTTATAGATCTAAATTAGTTACAATATTAAATTTTGAAATTCGATCAATTTTAACTTGAAAATTCGTACTTGGCAAATTTGAAAATGTAGCATTAATTATATACCGTTGTTACCAAAATAAGCAGTAGACAATATAAAAATTACAAAACAGACGAAAAATCCAACAATGTAAATATTTTATTCAGTACAGAAAAATTACAGAAACTAAATGATTTCACTATTTTCTTCAGGTTCTTCGTCATTTTCCAGGTCCCCACAACTATATTTTTCGCACGTTTCTTTCACTACATCATTTTTATGTTTCTTCAATTTTTCAGTTTTCTTTATATTACCATCTTCAACAGATTCTTCATTTTTACGCTGTCCTTTTTTCTTCGAAGTTTTTTCTTTTCCTAAGCCTTTTTCTTCATCCACAGAATTCGTCACTTCTTGAACTAAAACTTCCTCTTCTTCATCAACAATTTCAGCCTCGACATTTTCTTGTGTTTCCATTTCCACAGCCTCAATATTTTCGGAGGAACGTTTCTGTCTTTTTTTGTTTTGCTTCTGTTGTTCTTGGCCATTTTCCCTGTTTTCCAGGTTTTCCTTGTTCACTCGTTTTTCAGATTTTGGCTTTTTTTCAGTTGTCTCCCTTGTTTGGTTTTTTACATCACGTTTTTTCTTCTGCTTCGTTTCCGAGGATTTTCCTTTTTTGCGATCAACGTTTTTTTCATTTTTGACTACGTTGGAATTTTCAGTGGATTTTTTGGATTTTTTGTTTTTTGTATTTTCTCCACTTGCACTAGATTTTTCTTTTGCATCGACTGAATCGGTTCTGGAAATAATTGACCGGAATTCAAAGAAGGAAAATTCAAGCTAACTTTTAGTGAGTAGTGAATGAGCGATTTTGTTTTTATAAATATTAACATTGAAGATTAGAAACGATTGATTTTCAATCAGTCGATAGTATTAAGATAAATTTTTCATTGAAATATTAATTCAAAAATGAAATTAATTTTTATAATAAAACGGAGGTACTGTAATATTCTTTTTTTTTTCAATTTATTTCAAAATTTTATTGATAATCCTAACACTTTCATCAATTTATTATTTATTCTTTTCACATAGTTGAATCTATACTCAGAACTTTTTTTTGTGTATTTATTTCTCATTTATTTTTCATTTCTTTTACAATGCAGTAAATTGAATAAAAAATTTTCATCTACAAATTTATGAATGAGAAAAACTTAATTCAAATAATGAGAACACGAATCATCATTTTTCGAAAGAATTTATAGGAATACAGTCAATATTGAATATTATGTAACAAAATACGCAACATTTTTTAAATTCCTGTATCTAAAATATCAGAATCCCAAATTATTCTCATCTTGAAATTTCAAATTTCTCATTCATTGCATAAATATTGTTATATCATTAAATTACTGTCTTTTTTACTTTGATTTTGTAGAAAATTCAAATAAAAAAATCGCCAAAAAAATTATCAACATTGAAGATTAGAAACGATTGATTTTCAAATATTCGATAGTAAATTTTTCATTAAAATATTAATTCAATAGTAAAATTAATTTTGATAATAAAACAATGGTACTGCTATTTTTTATTATTTTTTATGTTTTTTCAAAATTTCATTAATAATTCCAACGATTTCGACCGATTTTCAATTTCAAATCTTGTTAGCGAAGACGAATGAAGATGAAAAAAGGTGAAATTTGGAATCAATCAAGGCACTAACTTAATTTCACTAGTAAAACAAGAAAAAACGCTAATAACTACATATTTTGAAATCAAAATGAAGTTGAAAATACATTCCAATAAGTGGAAAATCATACGAGCTTTCGACTCAGGAATATGTGTAAATTTTTAAGATTCGCAATCTTTCTTTTCAATTTCCTTTTTTCTTATGTTCAAATTCTCGGTATTGTTCAATCTGTTAGTTGTGGAAAAAAATTGATTTGTTTAAATATGTTCCAAATTCTAATTGTTTAAACAAATCCTCTTCTTCTTTCGAAAACCTTCAAAAAATTCTTACCTTGATCCGTCGTTTTTCTGTTTTTTGCTGCTTACGGAATTCTCGTTCTTTCGTTTTTGCTGTTTTCCAAGACTTTCTTCCATTAATAGCAATACTGTTAATGCGAAAAGTGAAATTATAATCCACGATCTGCAAAAATAAGTAAACAAATATAATATAAACTTTAATTGTTTAAAAAAAAGTATATGTGACACGATATGAGAAAAGATACCTTAGGGTACCGATTGTTTAGGTACACTATCTGTCTCAAAGGCATTGGAAAGTAGGCCTAAACGATTTGTACCCTAAGGTATCTTTTCTCAAATCGCGTCACGTATATTTACCTCATCTTGATGAATTTTGGGCGAGCCAAGTTACTATTTGAACCAAGGAAACTTCTGCAAGAAATTCCCAACACTATTAATTATTGATGTAACTATGAAAATCTCTTTGGCTCGAAATAAACTTGTCTATCATTCCACGATTTTTGCTACTGAGTTCATGAATCAACAACTTTTATCAATGATTTTTATCTACGACGTTAGTTATACAATTGGATTTTTTTTTCCTATACAGTTTTTCTCAATTCCAGAAAATTTTTTTATGTTTTATTTTGTTAGTTTTAGTGATTTTTTTTAAATGCAAAAAATTATTTAATTTTCCTTGAAACTTCTCATTTTTCCTACAGTTTTCTACGTACAAACAAATTTTCTTAGACTCAAACGAATTTTGGTTCTATCAACAAAATTTACGTTCCTGCAAACTTGAATTTATTTGTCTCAACCAAAAATTCAAAATTAATTATTCTCCTAACTTTTTAAAATACGCAACACCCTGAAAATTTTCTTTAATTTTCTTTCTCAAATCAGTTCATAATAAACTATAAATCTAAACACCATGAAAGTTTCATAAGTTAATAAAAAATTCCAACACTACCTGAAGTACTAAACTTTGAACAAATTTTTCGTATTTAAGAAAATGAGAGAGGAGGAGAAGTTTACCTTGTTAGATTTTCCACTGAATCGAACTTTACATTCACGCTTCAAAAGAGCGAAGAACCATCTGAGCTAGAGTAACGCACGAATTTTTACCTTGATTAAATGCCGCGTCGTGCCCAATAAATCTCGAAATATCTGGGTGATGCGACGATACTTTACCTGTTTGTCATTTTAATGTCCTCTTATCTTGATTCCATGAATTGAGCGCGAAGAAGTGGTTTTATAAGTAGGGTACACGCTTTTGTACTGAACAACAAAGCTGAAAATTCCTCGCAAAAACAGCGTTTAGCAAACAACTTTGTTTATTTAGGAAATTAAATGTAGGGAATCGATGTTTTCTTCGAAATAAGTGGGATATTCAGCAATGACTTTGAGATTTTTCATAGAAGAATTCGCAGAAAAATTGATTCATTGTTTTTTTCCGTGAGGGAACATTGAGAGAAAAATTTAGTACTTTTTACTGAAAAATGAAGGAATGGAAGATTGAGATAAAATGTAGTAAATTTTATTATATACAGTAGTGCAGTATTCAAAATATTCGTATTGTAGTCATTAGCATATATTTATAATTATAATTACAAACGTAATAAAAATAAGTGACAAACTTCTTTCTTCACTGGGTAAATTATAATGAGTAAAATTATGTCTAATCTGATCGATTTCCCAGTCAATTAAATTTTAATATCAATAAAATCAGTGAAATGAATCAATAAGTACTTGTATTAAAATATTGTATTAAAATAAATTTTAATACAATGAAAGTAAACAAATTGAATCAAGGAAAATTAATTTCGTAATTTTTCCAATATTTATAGGTAGTACAAATTACTAGGTTTTTTTCTAGTTAAAGGATAAATTCAGTACAAATTGTAAAAAAGTAGTGTTTTTTATTTTCGCACAGCATTTTCAACGAAGCATACAAGATTTACATAGAACAAATCGGAAATATTTTCTATGGCGATAAAATATCCATATCTGTAGAATACAACTTTTTATTCCTTACGAACTTAAAAATGATTTTGAAGTTGTTCACAAATTACGTAAAAGACTACTTCGGCTCGATTTTTCACCCTAACTAAATATATATCAATACGTTTAGAATAAGAAAAAAATGGATACTTTATTATTAAAGACTTTTTATTCAATATTTTTTGAAGTTCCCAAAATTTTAAATTTAAATCTTACACTGTAATAGATTTTTATTAGATTGATTAACAAATTTATTTATTTACAATGAAGAACTCAGAATCTATGCTGAATTTTGATTTAGCTATGAAATGTTATTTAACTTCAAAAATGATACAAAATTATTTACTGCCATTTCACGTAATTTGTACACAGCCTCTCACAACGAAAATTTGATCACAAGTTAAAAAATTTTCTCACTCGTAAATTGCCAAATTAAACGAAAACATTCAATTATTTTCGTTTCTGAGAATAATGAAACGTTCGAGTTTTCAATGATTTTCTTATAGATATTACGAGTTGTGACAAACAAAAATTAATGAAATTTTACTGATTCGGAATCGTTCGAAAAAAGTTACTAGTGAGCTTTTATGAAGAAATCGTTACATCTGATAAGGCACTGGCTCGATAGCTATAATGAAATTTGAATCGTTGTGAAACTAAAACACGTTTACGAAAATTTATTTAGAAATCGAAACAAATTCACCGAGTTTGTACAAGTATGAATACAAAAATAGTTCTACATTTTTTTCGTAGAGAACAATGGAAAAATTGCATCAAAATTGTGCCTACACTCAAATAAAAAAAAAATCAACCAAAAACTTATGAAACCTGGCTGTAGAAAATTTGATGTAAAAATGAAGAAACTTCTAAATGTCTTTTACGTAACTTCATAACTACTAATAGTAGTCTACTATATTCCTGAGACTTCCCTTTTGCTTCGATAAAAATATTTCTACTTTACCTCATAAAATTTTTCATTCGTGACATTGAGCCTCTAACCAACAATAAGTATTGACAAATGAACAATGATGATTTGGATTAATAAAAGTATCTGGAAACTTTGAAAATTTTTCAAACTTCTTGGGAATGTTAAACATTTCAAATTTTCTACTTTTTCATAATTCAAGTTTCAAAAAATTGAAAACTTTATACGTATTTTAGGAAAGTTTTATTATTTCCAAAATATTCAATATCCTTCAAGTTGTGAAAAATTATTAATATTTTCGTGTATGAAATTTTAAAAGTTGTCAAAAATGTGTAATATTTTTAATGTTTTCAAAATTTTTCAATCACATAAAATTAAGATTTAAGAGCAAATGAATATCATAAATGAGGTTCATTAATAATAAGGGATAGTTTATAAAATGCGTATTTGTGAAATTCTTTCATTATTTTGTCTCATTTTAAGCGAATTCTCTCACGGATTCTGAATAACGCCAGAAAAAACACCATTTAGCCCGGACGTTTTTCATAAATTTCTTCAAAACGAAATCATCCTCGTAAAAACCCGAAATCTCCAAATTGTTTAACAATCAACAAAAAACACGAGAACGTTATCTCACAACCAAATGGTTCTCGTAAAACATCATTCATTCGTCAATACCCATAAAAACCCGCGTTTGCCTTATCGCAATTCTTACGTAAAAATGGGCTTAAAATATAAAACTACGCGCAAAAATTATCTTGCAATGGACTTTTTAGGGCGTAGCCATGATTTTCTCTTTCCCAGAGCAGCAGTAAAAGAAAAAAAAAATTTATTCCAAAATTCAATGACGAATTACCCCCCCCCCCTTCACCCCTGGCTACGCCCTTGCAGACTCGAATCATATTTTGAAAAAACCTTTTCAAACGTAAAGTTTGGGATTGTTTCCCGAGTATTCATGTAGCACATTGATGTTGATGAGTGAAATTAGCTCAGAGAATTCGGGTTTGTTCAGATCTCTTCTAAAAAACCAAACGAGACGAGTTTTTTGTGAGGAAATGTCAGACTTGGCGAGGAACGATGACTCCGTTTTTGAGAGGCGACCCGACGCTTAAGGGTTGAGCGTCTTCTCGAATAGATTGCGGTAACTTGTGGTCCGGGTAATTCCAGGCCTGAATTTCGGCGGTCCCGAATATTTGGTACACTATGTAGGTGCCGCAGGCGATGCAAGCTGCCAGAAGAAAAACGTTTCTCCAAGCGCTGAGAGATAACTGTTAAAAATCAAAAAAATGTCGGAAATGTAACTTGAATTATGAATTTTTAACAATTTCCAAGGACTTGGAAAAATTTCGAAAAAAAAGTTGAAATTTCTTATAGTGTGAAAATGTGCGAAAGCCAAAAAAGGCTGCAAAAAAATAGATATTTATGCTACAAGGGAGAAAAAGGATGATTCCAACGAGTGCAAAGTTTGGGCACGAGCGGAGCGAGTGCCCAAACTTTGCACTCGTTGGAATCATCCTTTTTGTCTCGTGTAGCATACACTATTTTTTCCCATGCATGTGTAAAAGTGGCTACTTCATTTTTATGGAACGCAGGAACGAAATCCACTTTTTGGAGTACTCGGAAATCAGCGGGAGTTATCAATGAAACCCTAGGGAAATATTCATAAATCCCGGATCACAAGGAAGAAAGTTGCCTGATCCGTGATTAATGAACGTTTCCCAGGGTTTTTTTTTCATAATTCCTGCTGATTTCCTAGTACCCCAAAAAAAGGCTTTTGTTCCCGCATTCCATAGAAATAAAGTGGCCTTTTTTACGGATGCATGGGAAAAAGGTCATTTTACAGCATATTAGTAATAAAAACGTCTAAATAGTGTCTAAAAATGTCAAAAGAGTGTCTTAATAGTGTCTTAAAAGTTTAAAAAAAGATGTAAATTTCTAAATAGTGTCTAAGGAGTGTCTAAAAAAGTCTAAATAGTGTCTAAAAAGTCGAAATAGGGTCTAAATCATGTCTTAAAATGTCTAAATAGTGTCTAAAAAGTCTGAGTATTGTCTAAAATATATCACAAAATGTCTTAAGAGTGTCTAAGTATTGTCTAAAAAGTCTAAATAGCGTCTCAATCGGGTCTAAATAATGTCTAAAAATGTCTAAATAGTATCTAAAAAGTCTAAGTAGGGTCTAAATCATGTCTAAAATTGTCTAAATAGTGTTTAAAAAGTCGATGAAATTTTAAGATTTTACGCACGAAAATGTTGAGAATTTTTTACAACTTAAAAGATTTTGAAAATTTTAGAAATCATAGAACTTTTTCGGAATCCTTAGAAAGTTTTGAATTTTTCGAAACTTCAACTATGAAACAGTGAAAAAATTTTTAAATTTATAACATTTCTAAAAAGTTTAAAAAGTTTTCGCCAATTCAAAAGTTTTCAGTTTCCAGATATTTTAAATTTTCGATTTGAAGTACTTTGAACAGTAATTATCAACAATTTTAAAATTTAGAGAAATTTCTAAAGTAATAAGATTCATGAAAATCTAAACACCTGAAAAACTTTTAGATTTCTGAAACTTTCAAATTCAATTTTTTCAATTAAAAAAACTTATAATTTTCTCCAATTTTTACATATGTATTCACTTTAAATTAAAATTTTTTTTTAATTTCGAATTGCAAGGTAAATTTGGAATTCAGAATAAAAACTTGGAAAATTCTTGAAACGATAAAATTTCCGTATAGCAAAAAACTTTTAAAATATTTGGATCTTAAAACTTCCAAATTAGATTTATCGAATTTCTGAAGAATTTGCAATTTTTTTAATTGACAATTGATATAATCAACTGGTAATTTTGATTTCAAAAATTTTGAATTCAAATATCAAAACAAAAAATTGGGAATTTTTAAAAACTTTTGAATGAATAGAATTTAAAAAAATTTTAGAACTTCCAGTTTTTGGATTTCTAAAATTTCAAGATTCCAGAAAATAAAATCTTGAAAATTTTTGACATCTTTAAGAATTCTGAAAATTATGACATTTCGGAAATCCTCATACAGTTTTTAGTTTTTCAAAACTTGAATTTCGAAAATATTGAAAATTTCGTTAATATTTTAATATTACGGCACATTTTGAAAAGATGTTGCTAATTTAATAATTTTCGAACTTTTTGGATATCTGTTATTTCAAATCTAAAAAACATTAAAAATGTCAGTAATTTTCAACGATTTTAAAATCGAAAAAAGAATGAAATGTTAGAGAATCCAAACATTTGGAAATGTTTTGGATTTCTGTAACTTTTGAATTTGATCTTTTTGATTTCATTCTGTTGTTTTAACAGTTTACGGTTGGTTTTTGCACAAAAAATTCATAAAACGTCATGTAAATCACGGATTTTGAAGAGCGCCAGGGTTTTGAAAATACAACATTGTTTTTCCCGTAAAAAACTGATAACATTAACTATTTCACGAAAAAAAAATCTAACTTTTTCTGATTTCATGTAAATTTATGCTGAAAATTCCTGTTTTCTATTCCACATCACATATATTCTTTAAAAATATTAAAACTTTATGAATTTAGAGAAGATAAATTACTATTCCGAATTTTCACTATTTTTCCTATTTTCGTAGAATTTTCATGACTCAAGTTAATACTATAACATTCTGAACTATTTTCAAAAAATATCAAAATTTGTTTGAAATACTCACGCTATTATCAGTGAGAATTCCAGCAGCTATTGGCGAGAGAAAACTCGCTGTCATGTGTATCGTTTGTGCAAACGCTAAAACTGGTCCTGTAAATGACATCAAACACGTAATAAATATGATTTTTTTTTCAATTTTCATTTCAACATTCACAACTTTAATTTTACATTTGTTTAAGAAGATACACGGAGAGAAATGGTTTGGTTACAGCAACCATTGATTTAGTAAAATATGAACCCACCAAAGTTTTAGGCACTACAACCAAAACTTTAGTTATGATAACCAAAGCTTCTATTATAGCAACAAATGCTCAATTTTCATGACTGGTCATTAAGTTGCAATAACCAATAATTTGGTTATCATACCTAAAGTTTTGGTTCTACTACCCAAAACTTTGATGGAATTATATTTTACTAAATCAATGGTTGCTGTAACCAAAAATTACTGTCCATGTATATAAAGAGTTAAAATAAAACCAGGTTTTTCATTTTTTATTTGTTGCAAGTGGAAAAACATTTTTATAAATTAATAAAATTGTATGAAAATGTGTGAAACTTGAAATTTACCTGCCAGATTAGGAGCAATATCCACAATATTAGCCATTGCACCGGCGTATGCAGCCGTAATCAGTGCAACAGCAATGAACCACACAATCAACACCAAAACCACGTTACATCCCAAATAACCAATCACTACAACTAGAATTCCTGGGACGATTTGTGCTGAAAATTAATGGAAATTCAAATTAAAATGTTTTCTATACATTTTTGGATTGAAAGAGAATTTTTGTATTGCTTCAGAATTCTATTTGCATACTCACACAAAGCTGTAAACAATTTGCGCACGTTTGTGAGAGTCATGATTTGTCGCCTCACTAAAATATCCGCGACGAAACAAAAAACGACTGAACTTAAGTAGCTCAAAATGTGAGGAAGTCCGGTAAAAACTCCATTCTGAAATCACAGGATTTTTTATAATTAATACTGAAACATAAAACATATTTTAATTGAATTTACGGGCTTAAAGCAAAAGTCAGACGCTTAAAGCTACTGAGCAAAATACAGATGGAATATTCACAGCGCAAGAACGAGCTGCAGAAAGATGAGTTTAGAGGTGCGCTAGAATTCGTTGAGGGCAAAAGTGGAATAAAGGTTTAGTGTTCTGTTGCTCTCAAATCAACGCAGTGCGTTTTTTCGCTCATCGTTGTGCGTCTCGTTTTTGCTCTCTTGGGCATATTGGGCATATTGGGCGTTCGGGCTGATATTTTACTT
>JAPYZL010028416.1:0-16858 GCA_030522825.1 Platygaster orseoliae | reverse complement strand
TTATTGGTTAAATTTCAAACTCGAATATCTCCGCCAGTTTTGAGTTTCGCGAAAAGTTGTAGAGGACTTTTAGTCTTAGAAAAATCTAAAGAAAATTCGTACAAATTATCGTCCGTAGTTTTTGATACACCCTGTATAGTAATTAATGGATATCTCTTTAAAAAGATCCCTTATGAGAGTCACAAAGTTCGTGACCTAAACGTTGGATTGATAAATGGAAAAAATATAATTCGCTTGTAGTATCGAATATAAACCTTCACTCATTGAATATTACAATAATCTTTTAAAAATTGGTTCTGGAAACCTTTCTTCTTTCAAAACTAAAATTTTTGAATAATGTCAAATCAACTCGATCTCAAAGAGCCACATTTTATTATGGAATCGGAGAATTGGTCGTCGGATAAATGGTTTTAAAGTTTTTGATTTCGGAGTATTATCCCGTCGGAGAAATGGTCCGTCGGAGAAACGGATTCGGAGAAATAACCTGTAATCATTATAGGTTTTATAGGTTTACACCTATTTCTCCGAATCTGTTTCTCCGACGGGACCAAAATTCCGAATCCATTTCTCCGACGGACAATTCTCCGAAAGTATAAACTCCGAAAATATGAGAAAATCACAATCGTAAGAAAATCATTCAGTAACATGATTCGTAACATGATTTTTGAAAATTTTACTTTCACAATTGAGAGATTAGCAGCTTTAAATTAATTAGTGAAAAAATCATTCCGTAATATGATTCGGAAGAAAGGTCATTCGGAAATAAAAATATTCGGAATTATGGTTTTTCGGGCAAATGGAATCGGAGAATTGGTCGTAAGACAAATGGTTTCGGAGTTTTTGTTTTCGGAGTATTGTCCCGTTGGAGAAATGGTCCTTCGGAGAAACGGATTCGGAGAAATAACCTGTAATCATTATTATAACTTAATAAGTATAATAATATAAAAATAATAAATCAAAATAATAAAATAAATATAGCT
This sequence comes from Platygaster orseoliae, assembly GCA_030522825.1. NCBI lineage: Eukaryota > Metazoa > Arthropoda > Insecta > Hymenoptera > Platygastridae > Platygaster > Platygaster orseoliae. The sequence goes on along the minus strand of JAPYZL010028416.1, from coordinate 15,878 downwards.
AAAATTCTGCTTTCAAAGCTGAAACATGGCGATATACCGGAAGTAATGTAAGCGCAGCAAGAGCGTGAAATCCGAGCCACAACTCGGCAGATTCAGCTCGCCATTCCTGAATGATTGCTATGGGCCCGAAGAACAGGTGTCACGCATGTCTCTCACGCCGCTCGTTCCCGTATGGAAAGGCATTTCCTAGACGAGAGACTCGGTCTCGGTGTGGCACTCGACGCGCCATTACGGCCAACGGTAAATCGTAAATGCTATCTTCCTCTGAAAAATGGCATTCCCCCCTCGACGACACTTTTTACATACTTTCTAGGAAAAAAGGATTTCGCTAATTTGAAACAACGCCGGCCGGCACTTTCGGCGTCGCGAAATACCGTTTTCCTCCCAGATGATAAATACCACGATATTTCGTGTTGCAGTTAATGGATAGCGCCGGCATAACAGCCTTCAACCGGAAGTTTTCAATAGAGATAGCAACGTTGAAAAATTTCTTGGCGCAAACAAATGTCGGTGGCGTCCAAGAACTATTAAGTTTCAGTAAAGTGTCATTGCTGGAATTGCTGACGTGATTACGTGTTGCTTGGCGATATCCATCAAAGAGACTCGAATTGATGGAATCATTACTTCGGTGATTTTTCACGCGGAAATTTATGGTGAAAAATTCCCTACTTTTCCCGGATACACTTTTCTTAAATGGCCCAGGAACAAAGTTTTCCGAGGAAATCCACTTTTCCGGCTTCGAGACCTTTCAAGTCGGAAAAGTTCCCTGTGTCCGAATCGATCCTACCAGCTGAACTATCGCAAGCGCCGCTCGTAAAGCTGCAGCTTTTCATGTGTGCGCTTTTCCACCTTGAATCGTGATTCGCGCGGAAAACATTAAATTTAAGTATGCGCCGGGCACTTAAGTGTTAACGATTTTGTGCCCCGAGTTAAAATGAATACTTGGGTCATGAAAACGTTTTTCCACCTGGCCTGCGATCTAATGAAATATTGATCATTTCTTTCTCATAACCAGAGAAAAGAACATGAATTCGCGGTTTAAGTTTCTCCACATATGTATGTTCTTTATTCCCAGTCTTCGAAAAGAATTGAAAAAAAGCTCCAACGAATCCTGCTTGGAATGCGCAGCTCGTTGTTAAATTTTGGGAATTCCCTGGTCGACGCTTTTCTCGCGAGTGCTAAAGGAGCCTCGAAAGGGCAAGGGAAAGAAAGAGCCAATCTCAAGTCTAGCACGCGCGTGAAATATCGGCGTGCGGAATTGCTCCCAAACGTGAAATTTCGCTCGGCGCTTTCTTTTGGACCGGGAAAATGGGCAGCTTACACCGTGATTAGTATAATTCGAGGAAGTAAGAATTACCTTTCTTTAAGAAACACGTCGCAGCCGAGCACATTTCAATTACGATCAGATTACGCGGTCCTGCACTTGATCTTGATTTATATACGGAGGAACATTCTTGCTACCCACTTTTTTCATGACATTTTTTCAAAATTTGTTACTCATTATTTTCCACAAGACTTCAACAAAACGTCGAAAAACAAAGAAAAACGAGACCTTCGCAACGGGTGCAAATATCACCTCTTCCGATCTCGGGGGCCATGAAAATGACTTGTAATGGCGACGCGCTTGGTTTACGCGTTGCGTTTGGAATAAATATTTTGAGTTTATGGTGTTGGGTACGCGCGATACCGCGCGCGCTTAAAACAAGGGGCCACCGATAGGTTTTATCGCAACGATCCTGCACGGGATTACGAGGGCCCGTGTCACCGGCACTGCCCCCGGAGGAACGCGCGCATCTCGCATTATTTATCGCACTGGCCTTCATGCAAAGTGGTGTTACTTGCCTTTTTATGTCCTTTTTTTTCGTGCATCCTGAACTCCACCGGAAATTGAGGCGTGCATTTTCAATTAACATTTAATTCGTTGTCACCGAAAACGTATTTATTTTCATGTCACGAAATTCAACGAAATGAATTACGCTGTGAAGAATATAATAATGATGATGGTAACCCAAGCTACCTATTTTACCGACTTCATATAAGTACCGACGGTCGGTATGATAACTTTATTTTATGCTTGCTTGAGTTACCGACATCGTCAACAAATAAAAACGTGGTTGGAGTGGGAATGACGGTTCAGAAACCTTATGCTATTGGGTAATTCCAAGTAAATGTTGTATTTGGAGAGTAACTAAAGATCGGTCATGTTTTCCGACTTTATGACAAAATTTTCGTTCATTTTTTGCGCAGTTAGTGGAATATTATGCAGTTCTACACGCCGTAAGACCCTTATCACCCGTAACTCATGCCAACACGTTAATAATCGTTTTTGACACGTTCGCGACTTAAGATGCGCATATAAATATTTCCGTGCCCGAGCAATGGCCATGAAACGGGGATTACTCGCAGCAATGCCAAGATATATACGCGGGGCGTCTTATATCCCCGAGACGAGCTCGCTCATTATACCGTATCCGAAGGGATATTCGGTTGCGATATCAAAATTTTCGCTGTTACGAGGTAATTTAAATGTTCGGGGCGAGTAATAAAGAATCGCTGGGAGTTTATGTTCGTCGACGCTGATTACTGAATAATACGACGTGATATTTTTCATATAAATGCACGTTATGCACTTTTGGAAATGGGTACAATAATAATTGAGATAATTAGTTCAGGTGTATATTACATCATGTGTAATGTGAACTTTCTGTTCTGCATGAGTCACCTTTTTGTTTATATCGACAATCACTTAGGTAATTTGTTTCTAAACTATTTCTAGTATTTCAGTAAATAACGAAACATGTGACAGACCTAAAGCACAAAGAGTTGTAAGTAGTTCTTTCTGTAATGAAGTATGTATACTACTAGTATAGAAGATAATCACACCTAATATTTCAATTTCCGCGCGACTGTATCAACTTGTTCTGCCCAATTAATATTCTCATCTTTAATTACACCAAGACATCAGACATTACGTACTATATTATTAACATGACAGTTACATTCATTAGGTAGTCTGAACTTCTATCTTTACATTACCAAAAGGTAAAATTTTTATTAACTAGTTATAATTTATATGAATAGACTAGTGTAATAAAAAATCTCACTTTTTCATGGCAACGAAGAGTAACTCTAATTAAAAATATAACTCTTTGTAAGTCTTGTCCGAACGATTTGTCGAGAAAGCTCGTGTACACACATGCAAGTAATAAGGTGAGAACGCGAGGGAGCACGATCGTACTCGGGACGCTCACGCAAACATTTATTACGGCCCTAAGTATCGTTACACGCCGGTAGGAGATAAATCGGGACTTTACTTCTGTTCCTTCTTTCGACAAAAGAACGCGAGCGTAGCGAAAACGATTTCGTTTAAGGCCAAGGAATTATAGCGCCCAGAAACATCCCCCGGGATAAAGGGAAGAGAGAGAAAATAGCGAAAGCGCACGAAACTCCGGTGGACGTTGAAATTCCAATTAGTTAGAATTCAAGTTAGAGCATGTTTTTGTTCGCCGAGGATTATTCCGGACGATTCGAAGTATCAAAATTCATCTGTTCTGGGCTTGTATCGTAGTTTCCAGGTGATTTCGAGCATTATTTTCCAAGGATAAGTGGTTATTTGTGAAGATAGGTGAATTGGAAAGCAATTGGAAATACTTTGCCTCCGAATTAAAATTTTTTTTTGTATTGTTATTGTGTAACTTGTCATTTCGATTGGAAAATAAATATGGTCAAAAAAAAAACAAAAAAATTCGTCAAAATATAAAGAAGAAAACAATTTTTAACTGGTTTTCCTAATTTTTAAACACATGGTCACCACATCACATACAATGAAATAAAAAATTTTTTCAAGCTTTATAAAATACGAATGTTATTTGTATATCAGATATTTTTACAACTTTTACACACAATCGGAAAGAGTATTAATGAATAAAATATGATGAGATGAAATTGCGGAGTTTAGCTTATATTTTATTATTCTAGAATTTTCATAAACTCCAAAAATTTTCAACTCAGAGAGTTCAAATGGGTCTTACATGGAAAATTTGGCCAAAATTTTGATATGATTGTTAATAAAATTGTCGGAACGAAACTGTGATGTAAAAAAATATTGTAATATATTGTAGATAATACATTATAAGATAAAATAATAATATATATATATATAATACTATGTAATTTATAATTTTTAGTAGAAAATACATATGGTCAAAAACAAAAAAAAAAAAAAATTCTCAGTTATTACGTATTTTAGAAAAAAAATTTTTAATTGGTTTTCAAAGTTTTGAATCATGTGATGACCACGTTGAATAGATTGTTTGTTTTGTCATTCGATGAAATAAAAAAATTTCAGAGCTAGATATTATACAAAAATTATTTGTACATATATCAGACATTTATACAAATTACTAACAGTTAGAAAAAGGTTATAATAATAAAACATGATGAGATAGAATTATAGAATTTAGCTTATATTTTTAGTATTCCAAAATTTTCAAAAACTTCAAAAATTTTCGTATCAGATAATTGAAATAAATCTTACTTGGAAAATTCAACCGAAATTTTGATAATATCGTTGATTGTCGAAACGAAACTTTCAAGTACATTTTCTAAAAATGTTTAGAAATTTAAAAAGATTGAACTTTTCTTCCCTTATTCATACTGAGAATGACTGAAAAATTTGTATATATTCTGTTTCACTTTTTGGGTGTAATTTGCAATTTTCCAAATTTTTACTGCATGTTTTTTGTTTTCCATTAATTGTTTTCTTTATTAACAGAGATAACCTAAATCACTATTAAAAATTTTTGAAAACACACAAATCTTGAACAATACTCGATTGAAAAATTTTACAACAATATTCCTGAGTTCGATATTTTCGTTAATTTTACACATTTAACTTTTCGATTCAATTTTTAATGATGTGAAATAATTTATTCAATGCTAAAACTATGTTTTTTTATTTTAATTTGTAACATTTTTTTTTTAATTTTCGCAACTGTGTTTCTTAATTTATATTATTGTGACATATATAGATATATACACTTTTCCGAATTTACAAGTTAAATCACCGTTTGCAAAAAAAAATTTTCGATTACTAAAGAATTTTGACAATTTTTCAAATAAATTTCTCAGTAACTAATTTTTTTATCTACTCTTCAGAATTTTCATGCAATTTAAAGTTTTTTAAATTTTATACTATCGGAATGCTTTAATAAGATTTTCATTTATTTTTTTTTCCAGTTCCCTCATTTTAGATAACACTGTGCAACAAAATTTAAGTTTGAAAAAGTTAATGAGTTCTCATTAGCAAAAATCGATAGTACATGGCCCCAAACGCATATATGTCGGAGCATTTTCAAAAGTTAGCTCTTGTTTCCGAGTAATTAATTATTAAAAATTCTAAATTAAAATTCGTAGAACTCCCTCAATTTTCATTAGTTTATAAAAACGAAAAAAGGAAAATCGCTCTTTTGAATTGGGGAACCTATTTCTGCTGAAAAATTTGCTGAAAGTTGCATTTTTTTTGCAATTTTTTGCAAAAATTTTCGCAAAGTTAAATTTTCTGGATTAATAGTAATTATTGACTTAAATAAAAATTTCAATAAAAATGAATAATTAATTACTTGTTTAAAAAAATTCAACTTTGCGAAAATTTTTACAAACCTTTAAAAAAATGCAAAAAAATTCAACTTTCAGCAAATTGTTTTGCAGAAATAGGTTCCACAATTGAAAAGAGCGATTTTCCTTTTTTCGTTTTCAAAATCGGATGAAAATTGAGGGAGTAATACGATTTTTAATTTAGAATTTTTAATAATTAATTACTCGTAAACAAGAGCTAACTCTTGAAAATGCTCCGACATATATGCGTTTGGGGCCATGTACTATCGATTTTTGCTAGTGAGAGCTCATCAACTTTTTCAAACTTAAATTTTGTTGCACAGTATAACAAACAATTCCTTTGATTAATCTAAAAACCATAGAAAATTGCAGAAAACCAAACAATACATTTTTTTGTTTAAAATTGTTGAGATTTCTAAGTATCCCGATAATTCTACTTTTATTATTTCTTAATTTCCACGAATTTACTTCTATTTCTACCAAATTCATTTATTTTGAAATAAATTCAACGGATCGAACGTCTGACTATATTTTTCTACTAATACCCAGAACTTTTTAGACACAATTCCCGACAATTCACCTAAAACTATATTTTCCCTACTATTTTTGCACCCGGCGCCTGCGTATTTTCGTCTTGAAATTTTTAGCGTATGAATGTACATTTTCACGGGGATATTATATACGATTACGTTGCGCTTTTTCCTCTCCCGAGTTGAACGTCCTCGGCTCTCGCGTTTCCGGCTCCCCAGTAAAAAAAGCTCGGAAAAACTAAAAGACACGGGAAAACACCAGGATAAAGCCGGACAATGGGAGGAACTCTCGAAAATTTTCCGGAATTTCCGTGGCGACTCGTTCATTATTTATTTCCTTGTTTTTCGCCCCGGAAACTTTGGCGGTCATTAACTCGCTGCAATTTCACCTCTTTTTGTTTTTCCTTTTTTTTCTGCTCGATCTGCATTTGTCACGGGAACGGGAAATTACGGGATTCCGTAAGGCAAAGGAAGCACCTCGTTTTATCCCTGAAAAATGTATGCACTAAACGGAATTGAGTTTTTCAACTTTTGAATACGGATTTCGAAACTCTAAACACGTTTCAAGCATTCGACCCGGGAACGAGAGAAAATGTGAAATTGCAGAGATACAAGTCTGGTTCGCCAGGTATTTGAAAATGCATTTCCGTTTGATTGGAGAATTCAATTTATTGTTGAAACATGGGGTGGGGGAGGGGGGGGGCAGGAAAGCAAGTGAATGTGATGAAAAATTGGTCCAAAGATGTACATGCAAAATGCGAATAGTTGAAAACTGAATGTTATGACCTAAATTTCTGTTATTGAACGAACTTAACAGCTTAATTGATATAAAAAGCACGGAAAATAGAGTTGACAAAGTATCTTTTAAATCCATTTATCATAATTCAGAGGCACTCTGGTATGTGATGTGATTTCGTTTATTCATGAATCTCCAAAGATTCTTTTCTCACCGGGAAATTTATTTTTCCAAGACCTGATTATCTTTTCATTGAGAACTTCAATGAATTTTAAAAGTTGATTCACTTATCGCTATTTTTCACTGCGTCCATGATTTCGAATTAAACTCATACAAAAGGAAGATTACCTTTTGACGAAAAAATTGAGAGGAAAAATAATTTCATGCATGAATGGAGGTTTAGTGAAGAAAGGATTATGTCTCTTTTTATTATTTTATGAATGGAAAGTCACGTTTATAAAAGAACCCATTTATTGTTATAATTTCATTGTATTACAGTTTGTATGAATTTATTTGGTCGCTTTACATCAATAAACAATGGACTAAAGAATCAGTATTACTGGGACAAATATTATTATTTTACATTGCCATGGAAAAGGACATCAGACACAACAACGTCATTATCAAATTTTTTTATGCTACTGATAGTAACATGACGCAAGGTGACGTACGAAAAAACGAGTGTCGCGGCATCGCGTTAAAGGGACGTTTCAATTACACGAGGAAAACATTCGACTTGCACAAAGCATGAAATTATGATGTCGCGAGGGGCGAATATTCATAAACATAACTGTCGTAATGAAAAGGGGGAGACGTTTCACTTTGATGTTATCCTGAACTAAAAGTAGATTTTCCCTGCATTCCTAAATAATTTCATAAGCATACATACCATGCGACTTCCATCAATTTTTTCGTTGTGCTTTTAGAAGTTATGCAGCAACAGAAGCATTCCCAAATGAAAAATTCAAGTAAATATAAAAATTATTTTTTCAACAATAATTTTACTTTTGTTAATGAACTTTTCATTAACCCATAATAATCCTCTTGGAAAGCTATCATGGAAAAATAGCAAAATAAAATGAAATCCACTAGATTGTAATGAGCGTTGACGCGCACGCGAAAGGGAGGTTAAGGTGGTCTGGGGGAGGAGAGGGGGAAGGGTTCGGATGAGGATAAGCCACGTCCATGCGTGGCCGTTTAATTAAGATTCCTCTTCGCGCCTATAAACGCTTGCTTTTGTTGTCTTAATTAATGCGCCAGACGTAGAAACTTCTTTCGTGTCGCTAAAGAACAACGTGGGGTATCTCTCGATCAGGGACTTCTTTGGTGGCACCGAGTGTTTTTTCATGGAGCGACGCCCAGAATCCAAATAAATCCCCTGATCAGTCGATGTCAGACCACAATTGTTTGTATACTGTGAAATTTTTTACGGAAATAGGGTTGGAAGGCAATGGAAGTAAGCTGTGAAACGAGGATTTATTAATATATCACATTTTGTCAAGTTGATCTGATTTTAAGATGCCACGAAATTAAAGCACGGCTTTATATTCATGTACTATCTTAAATTTAGACTGGGTCATATTTTATTTTTAAGCAAGTGAGTCTTCAATAAAAAGGATTAATTTTAAGTCGTGCCTTGATTTTGTTCCATCTTAAAATAAGATTCAATTTTAGACACTAGGTGATTTGTCAGAATCATTGAAATATTCTGAATTGTGACAACTTTTGTATTGGTTCGTACAACCATACTTGACAATCTTAGCCTTCATTAAGTTGTATGTGACAATGATAAAATCTGACGTGTCTATCTTCTTAAAAGTTAGGATAACTTGTAATTAGATTGCACCAACAACTAAGATTGTTGTAAATATATTTATAATAAAAAATCAATTTTTATCACTAAATTTATTTCAATAAAGTTATTTATTAATCTTTATTTGAATAAATATATAAATATAATTGTACTATAAAATCATAAATTCAATTTAATCCATAAAAATTAGATAATACGTGACAATGATGAAATCTTATGTCGCTTTCTTCGCAAAAATTAAAATAACTTATAACTAGATTGCATCAACAACGAAGATTGTTGTAACTATATTTATTAATAAAAATCGTTGTGTCATCATTAGAAAAATATTTTATATTCAAATGATAAATATTTCCACCTCATGATACAAACAAATATAAAGAAAAAAAATTTATCGAAAATTCATTTTAAATAAAAACCATTTTTCAATGCACTAACAATAGTAGGTATTCGTAAAAAATGTTTTCTCTTCTATAAAAATGATTATTACATAAAATTAAAAATAAATATTTTTTACAAATCGTCGTTGCATAAAAGACAAAAAAAGCGATCTGAGTACCTTAGTAGAATTAATTATACACTTATAACGACTGATAAAAATTAAAATTAATTTTTATATTAACAACATTCACATTCAACACACTTAAAGCCGTGAACCAAAGTTCATTTTAGAAATTTTTAATGTCATCTTTATACATATTGGAATACTTTTATCTATTATTTATAAATTTAGTTTTTTATATTTTGAAATTTAAAATTTATATTTATATTAAATTTATATTAAATTTATAATAAAATTTTATTTTTATTCAATTTATATTCAATTTATATTAAAACTTATATTTATATTACATTTACATTAAAATCTATATTTAATTTATATTGCAATTTATATTTATAAATATATGTTAAAATTCATATTTACAATAAATTTATATCAAAATTAATATTCATAAATTCATTTTAAAATTCATATTTATAAATTCAAAATTGATAAAGTAGTAATAATGATGACAAATGAGAGATTACTAAACAATGAAACAATCATATTTTAATATTATTTTATTGATTGAGAGAATGTAAAAATGTCATTAAAATATAATTAAACTTTCATATATCTTTCCGCAACGATTTAAAAAATATTACAGATGATAAGCAACAAAATACGAAAAATTTGAATTCTATATAGAATTCAAATGTTCCTAATTTTCTTGCAATTTTTAATTCTATATAGAATCCAAATTTTCCTTATTTTGTTCCTATTTTGATTTTTATATAGAATTCAAATTCATCCTATTTCGTTGCTATTTTGTATTCTATACAGAATTCAAATTTTTCGTATTTTGTTGTTTATCGCGTGTAATAGTTTTTAAATCGTTGCGGAAAGATTTTTTAAGTTATATTATATTTTTTATGACATTTCTACGTTCTCTCAATCAATAAAAAAATATTAATATAATTATTTAATTGTTCAGTTTTCTGCCACTTTTATTATTATTCAAAGTATAGTATTTTTAAAAAATCAATTTCCTATCAGAATTGATTCTAACCATTTAATCATATTATTCATGTTTATTTCTATAAAATATTTCAAACGTTTGTAAATTGGTATATATATTTTTTTAAATATTTCGAAAATTTTCGTTTCGAACTAAAAATCGACTAGATTTGTATTTTCTTCTGTTAATTTCGTAAAATCATCTTTTTAACAATGTACAAAATATTTAATTGTTAATATAATTCATAGTTTCATTCAATTATTTTAATGTTAAACTAACTGTACGTTTATTATTATTTTAGGTGCAATGTTTTCGAAAAATCATTCACCAATTAGAATTTATTCTAACCATTGGATCATATTTTTCATGAATTTTCCCATAAAATATTCTAAATAGTTTTTAATCGGTAGATGTATGTTTTGAAATATTTTGAATTTTTTTGTTCTCAACTAAAAATGGACAAGCTTTGTATTTTTTTTGTTAATCTCATATAATTATCTTTTTATTGGTGTAACAAATATTGAATTTTTTATAAGCAACTTTGTACTAAGCGTTAAAGCATTCAATGCAAATTTTATCTATTACATTATTATTACACAGATAATTTTTCTGACGTTTCTGTGAAGAATCTCATTATTATCTACTAAAATACTTTCAATTCAATAATTAGCCAAAAAAAAAAATTAAATAATATCTATAATAAGAATCTATAATAAGATCTACAATAGCATCTTTAAAAAGAAATTTAAAAAAAAAAATGAGAAAAAATGAAGTATTATAAAAGAAAAGAATATATAATGAGAAATAAGATTATGATTATTATAATACAAAATCCTGTTGTTCAATAAACAGCCAATAAAACCATTATCCAGCAATTTCAGTAACATTAGGAAACCAACTCTAGCATAATGTAACAATAGTACATTTTCATGATGACCAACTCAACGTGGGTAAGTCGCAATAAATTACAATTTTATTACCACTCGGGCGATTCGCGTGTTTTCCCGATAAGGAATTGTAGCATATTTTACTCTCGTTCGCATAAAATTGCGACCTGGCCAAGTTTCACCCTCTCGCGCTGGGCCGTGCTTTTCGAGAGCGGAAATGCCGGTTCCTCGCGCTTCCCCGAGCTTTTCCCTCGGAGTTTCCGCGGCAGCGTTAAAAGCCCTGCCAAGGCGGGCATCGTTTTTCACCGAGCCCTATGGCCTATAGGTAGCCCCAGCTACTTTCGTTATTTATGGCCGGCCACGTACTACAACCCGTGTTACCTTGCCCGTCGCAACTTCCTCACCTCGTCGTTTTCCCCCGGCTTTTTCTCACCAGGTTCCGATTGGGCCTCCGCTCGATTCGGTTTCTCTCGAGGAATTACGGGAGCCCGAAAAGCCCTACGAAGGGGATTTTATCGGGTAAACGACGGCTCGTCGAGACTCCTTGGGAATGTATGTGTGTGATTTTAGAGATTTCCCGGGCTCGGGAAAGTGTTTTGTTGAGTGGAAAGGTGGATTTATTGGGACTATTGAATGATTTTCGTATGAATGGAATGGGAAGATTGAAAAAGGTGTTGAATGTGATTCATCGATTGTTTTTTAGGAGTCACGTGGCGTTTCATTAAATTTAATTCATAAATAAAATGAATTTAAATGACTTACATTCAGTATCCCTCTAAACTTTCAAAAAGGGGAAAATAAAACTTTATCCCCGGAAAAAACTTCTCCACAAATGTTCGTAATTATAACAGAGAAACTTTCCATTAAAATTATGTCTAATTCTCACACCGCGAAAAAGAATATCCACCTCTCACATGTAAAAGCCGCAGATGATAATAGCTACTTTTGCGCAGTTTTAATTGGACCTGAATCGACTTCTCTCATTGTTGCAAGGCAGTGCAGCGTGCTCTTGAATGTTATCAATTATGAGCCGTCTGAAGTGCGCGGGCCTCGACGTATAAATTGCGCAATTCGAGGGTAAATTCGAGGAGGGTCGCCAGGAACAATGGGAAACGCTCGCGGCGCGGCCCGCGCAAAGAATTCGCCTGGGAAAAATTAATTGTCGCTGCTCGAGCGGTGCCTCGGTCAATTGCGGAGATTAATGAAGGGCAGGATCTTGTTATGACGGGATATACACGGCAAAAGAAGTTCGTTTTCTCAACGAAACCAGTGTCGATTTGGGAGAAAAGAAAATTAAGATCATCTGTCATAGCGAAAGTACGAGCTTAATTGGAAAAGAAATGAATTATTTTTTATAAACGTAAAAGTTATGGAATATTATAAATTAAAAAAAAATTTTCGGTAAAAGCTATTTTTTTGGGGTGTACTGAATTCTCAACAATGATAAAAAAACGAAGTCTAAATTTCATGTAGGGGAAAGTGGGGTAATGACGGCATAGTTTTCATTCAGCATCAAAACACATCCAAAAATTGACATTTTTGATCAAACGAAAGTTCAGATAACAAGTGTAACTCAAATGCTAACAAAGTATATCGGCAGATTTAAAAAATGTTGATTCAAACTAAAAAAAATTAGAATTTCTAAAAAAAGTTGGTTTTCGTCATTTAGAAAAACGGTGGGGTAATGATGGTCACTCAAAAACCGACAAAAAATCGCACAAATATCAACACAAATTGCTGTGAATACTTAATGAAGGCTCTGTGAAGGAAAACAATTAAAAATTTGACATTTTTGTTATTGTAACTTTATTGATAGCTCACAAAAAGCGCAAGATAAATAAAGAGGAAACATATTGAAAATAATGCCTTAAACTTACAATGCAACGACATTAATTTTCATCGTCATCATCGAGATCTGAGTCGCAGTTATGGCATGCATAATAAGAGCACAAATGATGAATAATAGTTACCCCACCTCTAGTGGCCGTCATTCCCCCACTGACCTTGTTTTGAGCCAGCATGCACTACACATAAACTATGCAAGACACATGAAAAATTTTACTCGATTTAGAAAGCTAATATTAATAGCAACATTTTAACATATCTACTTCCATTGTGTAGCTGAAAGTGTTGACGACATAATCGATATTTTGAACACCTTATAAAACTTTCGGATAGTTACGTATCGGCACTGGTCTGGAACTACAAGTTAAAATGAATCCACACACTTCAGCATCTACTTAAAAACAAGCTTATGGAATAAGCTTTCTGTCACAGTAAACGGTTTAGACCTACGTCAATTTTAAGCACCGAAAATGGTGATGGCCGTCATTACCCTATGGTCGTCATTACTCCATTTTCCTCTACTTTTTTCTGGAAAATATGAAAGAACATTTGAGATCTATGAAACTTAAAAAACTAAAGAAAACTTAGAAAAATACTTAGAAAAAAAAATAAAAATATACAAAAATACATGAAATCTCTAGAATACTGGAAATTCATCTAGATGTTACATTTTATAAAATTTTCAAATTATAAAATTTTCAAAGAAAATTTTCAAAATCTGGCGAACTTAAAACTTTTTAGGATTGAATTTTCAAAATCTTATAGCAATCTTTGATAATACTAAAAAATTTTCAAAATCTACTAAAATTGAAACTTTTGGGGATTGATTTTTCGAAATCTTATAGCAATCTACGATAATACTAAAAATTTGTTAAAATCGAAATAAATATCAACATTTCAAAAATACTGAGGAAATACTAGAGAAAATTACGAAAAATAAAATAATCCTGGAATGCTATGCATGCATAATGTTTTTAAAAATAAAAAAAAATACGATGAAATTCATCAAATTGTCGAACACTAAAAAGTAAAACAAGAAAAAAAATATATATATACATATATGATCGAAAATCTGTATATATAAGATACTTTTTTCTAAAAATTAGATCCGAACACTGAAAATCATTTACATTTTCAATAATATAGTGTTGAATTCAAGAAATCTCTAAAGCGATACATAAAAATAAAAATGATTCATCAAAATGCAAAAAATTATCTCTAAATTATCTATGGAATACATATTTTTACGAAAGTTCCATTAATCTATGAAATACTTGAAATTTATGTAGATATATATCACTTTCTTAAAAATTCATCAATTTATTTTTAATCTCCGGTAAATTGATTTTTAGAGCATTATATTCCAGAAAATTATATAAATTTACCAGGCCAAAAACCAAACACTTTTTTTTCAAAAGATAACTATTTACCAATGATTTTTTATGAAAAACTTTTCATCGTTTATGACTTTTCAGTAGTTTAATCATTAGTGGATTATTAATCTGAAATTCGATGAATTGCAGCCAAGATTATTAATTAGGGAAAATAAATATTGACCTAATTACATTATTCATTGCAATAATGGGACCATTATTATGATTAATGTAATTAGGTAAACGTTACTTTTGCCCAATAATTGATATTGACTTCAACTGATCGAAGTTCTGTTTAATTATGTACTGAAATGAAGCGATCATTCGACAAAAGAAAAATTGAATATGGAATCAATAATGTGAGTGTTATATCAAATATAATTTAATTAACGTTAAAAAATAATACTTCTTGTTGATTACTCAGATTGAAATAACAGTTAATAGTCAAATATGTTCGTTCGTGACTGTGGATAAATTTATTAGAATAACGATAAGGTTTTTTTTTAATTAGAATTTTTGATTTCATTAGATTTCTGAAAATATTATCAAATTCTTTTTACATGAATTAAGTATTCTAATTGTCTACACTCTAAAAATCATCAATTATTAAATTTATTACTCAGGGTCATTCTCTGAAATTTCAAAACCTAACATCTTTTAATATTAAGCATTTGGCATCAGTAATTCTTATTAAATAATTTATTAATTGATTAAATAATTTATAGTTCAAAATAATAAGTCTCGTATATGTTTCTACCTATAACCAATAGTTACGAGTGAAAAAAAAGTGAAATCTCCCATTTCCTCGTCGAATTTTAAGTACCCCAGATACATTCTTTATCACCAAAAAAAAAATTTTTTTTAAATCATCTTGCATGAATTCATATGGATTGTTGAGCCGGCGAAAGTGCTTCAAAATTACAAGCACTTGGGCAAATGGGAGCTGACTGGGATGTCCGATAATTAACGCGAAAGCCGACAGTTTTGTTCTCTGGGCGCGCAATCGCCCATGAGAAAAACGTTTTAAAAGCTCGATATGACGTCGTGAAATTTCTAGTTTATCGCGATAAAACTGTGGGATTATTATAACCGCTGGCGCGCTCACAATCTACGCGCGCGTAATTGTGGAATAAATATTTCAAGGCGCGCCGTTAATGACACGCTTTATCGATCGTAAATAACGGGACGGAAGAGCGGCATACTAATGAAAACGATCGAGGCGTCGCTGCAGCTTTTCTGACAAAGTACTTTCTCGCGTTTCCGCCGCAGTGTACGAGTTCTTGAACGACTGAACAAGTTATTTTGTTTGTGTTTGACGATGGCCAATAGAGGAACGTCTCTCAATTTCTTGGCGATTTTAGGAATGTCAACGTTATTTTTTGTATGATTAGGTTAGTTTGAGAATCTTTCGATTGTGAGGCTAAAATATGATTGTTTTGGAATGAATAAAAAAAATTCAGAACTTCATTAGGAGTGCATTAAAATAGTATATTGTGCGACTAGTTGGAGAAGGAGAACATTCCACGAGCGTGGAGTTTGCCGCGCGAGCGGTAAACACGCGAGTGGAATGATTCTCCTT
>JAPYZL010028403.1:0-32769 GCA_030522825.1 Platygaster orseoliae | reverse complement strand
TGGTTCGTGACGTTTTGGATATGTCAAAATCGACCAACTCTTACTGCTAGAGCCATCTACTGACAAACAGCGAGAACTTAGTTGCGCACCTAATAGTACATTGTGTGCCTCTCGGACATACTCATGTACACTTACACACATTCCTAAAAAATGCAAGAGTATTTTGTAACATTGACTACTTCATATATTCCAGGTTATTTTGAAATAGTTTCGATACAGTGCAAAATTTCGCAGTATATATTCTATCCTAATAAATCATACTGTAAGCCAGTCATTTTCTGATTCCAGACAATATGATTGTGATAAATAAATAGCTATTTTTATACCTCAACCATCACCAGCGAGTGATCTACTAGACTCGCCAACTGCCGCTGCGTTGCAGTTCAGTTCACACTTTTGAATACACAGTTGTCTCCTTGCAATGGGACAATTAAAAGGATGTAAGATAATCACGTTTAGAAATACTTTGCATTAACGAAAAATTTGATTCACAAAACTGACTTCTGATTGGGTAGGAGGCGCAAAATGAGTATATTGCCCACCCGGTGAAATTTCTGGGGGGGGGGCAGCTGCCCCCGCTGACCCCCCGGCTGCGACGTCCCTGAAATTACCGACAGATTATTCGACATGTCATATGACTACAGATTAATAATCTGTTTACATTTCAAAATAAATAACCAATTGAAACATGAAGTTCGAATGCTGGTCTTTTTCAGATTTATAATAGTTATCTGAACATTTTAAAAACGTAGAATTGGAGAAAACAAGAATTTCTTCGTTTTTGTTGATTATTTTGAATTTCGTCAAACTACAGACACTATCCAATTCTTCGAATTTTCAAATTGTATAATATTTTACTAATCTGAGATCGCACAAAAATTTTCGAAAATTTCAAAGAAAGTTTCAATACTTTGATAATTCCGTAAACCGAAAAAATTCTGTTCATTTTAAAGAACATAAATAATTGTGATAAATTTCGAAATTTCTATATGTTAGTTAAATATTGGCGATTTTCGTTGGCTTTGAAAAATTTTGAGGATGAGGCAAGATCACAACAATTGTGTTTTTTTTCAAATTTTTTGGAAACGAAGAATTTTTTATTATGAGCAGATCGTTTATAATTTCATGAATTTTAGTTCAAATCAAAAAATTGTACAATTTTTAGAATACTAAAAAAAAGAATATATATCTAAAGGAATTATGAAATTCGAAAAAGGATTCAATATTTTAAAAATTCTGAAAACTAAAAAATTCGAAAATAATTGTAAAAAACTTCAAAATTTTTAGAAAGTATGAAAATATTGAAGAATTTTGTTGACCTCAAAGAACTTTGAAGAATCGACCAATTTACAAAATATTGTAATTTTTTTTTTTTTTAACGAAGAATTTTTCATTGTTAGCTCATTGTTCAAAATTTTATCAATTTTTATCATTTTATCAAAATCAAGACCTTCTAAAATCGATTTGATGAAATATTGATATAGGGGAGAGGTATGTAAATTGGGCATAGTTAGCCTTTTCGCTCATAAATTGACTTTCACTCAATATTATGTGGAGACCCATATGCCGTTTAAAAGAGGAACTCAAATGCTATAATTTGCTAAAGATGGTTATTCGATATAATGGACAGAAAATTTTTCGCAGCCAATCTTCCAAAACGTCAAAAAATGGTGATTGGAGATTTAGACATGTAAGTTGGGCCACATCGAAAATTCTATTTAAAAGTTGAAATAATTAGGTAAAAACACTTGATCCATAAAAATTATCGTCTTCCTTGTATTAAACTTGCATTCAGAGGCTTTTTACATGAGAATTGAAAAAAATTACATCGCAACTATATTATTCGTAGTCATCTGAATCATTACACTACGAGCAGAAGTAGAAATCCGATGGTTTGTCCACGCATTTTTTGTGAGCTTAGTCTTCACATGAGTGGCATTTTACTGAGTTTTACTGAGGCATTTTACCTCCTGATTTTTCGATGTTTCCCGGAAAACGTTACAAGACAGCGATGAGCCTTTGGAGTATAAGTTTACATACGTTACTTCTGTAATTCTTTGTTCAATAAATCCAAAGAATTAATATTCGACAACACTTAAAGATATGAAATCAGACTTGATTATGTTTCATGTCAAATTCAGTAAGCAATGTCAATCCATGTAATAATAATGGAATATTTGAATAACGCAGAGAATACTCACTGTATTATTGTTACTTAAGTCTTACGTACCTAATAATTTCCTTGCTTCAACGCTATCAGGGTCGAAAAACAATTTATTTTTGATATAACGATATTTTTGAACACAAAATAATCATAACAAGCGTCAAAATCATGCGCCTGAAGAAAAAAACTAGTGGTCCAACTTACATACCTACAAGTGGCCCAACTTACATTCTGGCGACATTTTAAAAACAATAAAAAAAAGGTACTAAATTCCAAAATTTGCTTGGAAAACTATTCGTCTTATAAATATACACTACATATGCTAGCGAACAAGAATATTCAACTTTATATATTGCTGGAGTTAGTCCACTTCGAGAGGGGTGGGGTCATCTTATCCAAAATTTTTTCATCTCAAATTTTTTCATCCCAAATTTTTTGGGTCGGCTCATTTGGTCCCGAATTTTTTCATCCTAAATTTTTTGTTGGGAATATTGAATAAAAAAATTTTAGGGTAAAAAAATTCGAGACCAGATGACCCCACCCAAAAAATTTTGGGATGAAAAAATTTGGGACTAGATGACCCCACCCTCTCACGAAAATATGACTTTCTTAGTCTTTGCACAGTACAGCAACAGTGACGTCTGGCGCAGCTATAGTACATGCGCGTGTTGTCACCATATGACATAAATAATGATGATCAACTTAAAAATGACGATGCGAGTTGACAACACCGTAAAAATGGCGCTAGTAGTATCAAAAATAGTGGTGGCCCAACTTACATACCTCTCCCCTATAAATTAAAAAATTCAAAAAATGTGAGGAATTTCCAAAAATGTCTATGTATTTCATAGATTCTTTGATCTCAAGAAATTTTATCAAACTACAGACACTATCTTATTCTTTGAATCTCCTGAATTGCATAATATACCTGAAAAAATTTAAAGAAAGTTTAAATATTTTTCAAATTCCAAAAACTAAAAAAATTCTGTTTTTTTCAAAAATCGTTAATAATTATGAATAATTTCATAATTCCTAGAAATCAGGTAAATATTGACAAATTTTGTTTACTTTGGAGAATTTTGAAGATCGACAAAACTATAGGAACTGCATGATTTTTTTTTCAAATTTTTGAAACTGAAAAATTTTTAAATGTTAACTAATCGTTTATAATTTCCTGAAATTCAATTCAAATCAAGAGATTCTAAAAACAATATTGATCAATAAAAGTATTGAACAATATATTCAACCAAAATCAATAAATCAATTGCAGAAAATTGAAAAAAATTCTAAATTCTAAAAATTTTGACAAAGTAAGAACGCTGGTTTTTTTCAGGATGAAAGTAGTAATCGAAAAATCCGAAAAACATGTAGAATTTCGGAAAATGTTGATGAATTTCGCAGATTCCGTGAATTTTATGATGTTCTGTACAGAGATAGCACAAAAATTTCGAACAAATTCTTAAAAAGTTTCATTTTTTTCAAGATTCCGAAAAATAAACAAATTCAATTCATATCAGTGATCGTAAATAATAGCAATAAATCCCAAAATTTCTATAAATTAATTAACCCTTAAATATAGTCGTGGGTTACGCTAACCCGGCGAACTTTTTTTTGGTTTGTTGTATTTGAAACACTTTTTCGATTTTTTCAATAATTTAGATGTTTTTTTGTTTGAACAACGCCAAAACCCATACCATTTAATTAGTTAGTTTTTTTCTAGAAAGCTAAAGAAAAAAACCACATTAGTAGCTACACGTAACAACGATAGGTATGTAGTTAAGGGTTAAATATGGACGACTTATGGTATAATACCTTTAAAGAATTTTGAAGATTCAGAAAATGTACGGAAACTGTGTCATGTTTTTCAAATTTTTTTGAAACGAAGAATTTTCCATTCTTAGCTGATCGTTCATAATTTCATGAGTTTAATTTCAGTTAACAAATTCTAAAATCTTGAAAAACCCAAAAAAAATATTATTCCAAAGATTCTTCAACATTTATTTTTCTTCGTATTATAATTAAATATAACTCTGCCAAAAAATATCAAATTCTTTCGCTGATAATTATTTAATTTCACAAGAAAAATTTTTTCTGCAAAAACTACATTTAGCACATTTTGAAAAAAAATTCCTCATTCACAGTCTTGCTTTCTGAAAAAACAAACAAACCTTAAAACAAACAACCTTAATAGAAATCCATATTTCGAACTTTCAATATAAAATCTGCAATAAAAAGTTTAACAGCTGGAAAATTAAAAATATCGAATCAAAAAACAATTAAAAATTCGAAATTGACGAAGGAGAATAAAAAATTAATCAAATTGAAGATTATTTAAAGGAATTTTTAAAAAAAGGGATTTTTACAAAAAAGATCTATAACCTATATTTTATTAACTACTTATAAAAATATACACGGAAAAAACAATATAGCTGATACAACCTCATAAAATGTAACATTTATCCCAACTATTTTTATGGTCTAGACAACCTCATTTGTGGTAAGTGCAATCACATTAAAAGTTACTACAAGCTTTACAAAAATTGCAGTAACTTTTAATGTTGTTGCACTAACCACAAATGAGGTTGTCTAGACCATGAAAATTAAGGGAAAATATTACTATTTATGAGGTTGTGACAACCATATTGTTCTTTCCTTGTACACGTCATGAGAAATCCTTCATTTCGGAACGAATCTTTCCAAAGTCTAAGCCTTCATTAATAAAATGAATGATCATAATTTTAATAATTAAGAACCTAAAATAATTAGTAAGGTGGTATCTGTAACGTGTGCTGCAACTTGCACGTCCTTGACAAATGTTCCGTAGTGCGTGAGCATAACGATCGATAAGCTACTGTCAAAATCACTCTTCGGGGTACTTGATCATGGATATAACGTCACAGCCAGATTCGACTTTCGCAAGGCACGATGTTTTTTTGTTGTTGGTTAAAAATTTATGGTGTTAACAACCTGGATCGTTCTTCCAATTCAGATCTTTACGAGACTGATTTATCCGTTTCTTTTCAAGTGGCTGTCAATATAAACGGTCAATTCATGCTGGGCATATTTCTGGATAGCCGCGCCGAGCAAAAAATTATCCTACGGTGTACTGCAGAATAATCTATGGTGAAAAGGTGTATGAAATATTGAACTTGGTTTCATAGGGCAGTTTGTCAGAGTCCTCAACGAAATTTACCGTATGCAAATATTCGAAATAAAATAGATTGCACATATATCAGGAAATTGGAGCCAAATTGTCATTGAAACTATAGTTTATTAAGTAACATCTATCTTGACTTTTTTCCAAAAAATCTTGATGAGGTTTTCAGTGAACAAAATTAACTTTTTCATCAGGATATGAACGTGATCAGGGCTTAAAATGAAAAAAAAAATGTTTCAATGACTTTTTTCGCAAAACAACTCGTGAAAAATTAATATTAATGTGTGCGCAGTTTTTGCCTTTCCTGTTTTTTTGGAAATATTACATTGTGTTGAAATATCACTTCAAAGAACAATTCTGAAAATACTTTCTTGTATCGTGACCTTCCCTAAAGACAATAAAATCTTTTTTTTCAGGTAACTTATTCGTGATATTGGCAATATGGTCGGAAAGGAATTTACAAAGCGTGGCAAATTACTTGATACTGTCATTGGCGTTCGCCGATCTTTTGGTAGCCGGCCTTGTTATGCCTCTGGGTAGGTCACTGCCAAAATTCTCATTGTGTCTCTCTTCCTCTCATACAGTTATCGTTCTACCTGTCTCTCTTGCACTACAGCGAGTTCCGCATACTCTTAATTCCGAGCAGTAGAAAACAATAAAAATGTTTTTATCGCTCGTTCTTGACAATTCAAATATATTCAACAAACAAATTCAAAATAAAAAGTGTTGAGTATATAAGCTAAGCTGGTTCTAGTCCCGAAGGTTCTATTATATATAGAACATTAAAAGTTTCACAAAGTAAAACTTGGTAAAACTTAATTGTTCCATGAAAGTATCGAATTTTAATGCGCCAAGCGCTTGAAACTATTCTGACTTTCTTTAATAATCCAAAAGCTTTTCATTCTCTTGAATTTTGGAAAACTTGGTGGACGCAAGAAACAGGGGTTTTAGTGAATGATTGTTGGCAGGAGCCATGTACGAGGTATCTCACGAATGGGCTCTCGGTCCGGAATTATGCGACATGTGGACCAGCAGCGACGTGTTGTGCTGCACGGCCTCAATCCTGCACCTCGTTGCCATCGCTCTTGACAGGTCAGTACTTGGCTCTGACAAACTCTGTAATTAATTACTGGCAGCGGGTACGTTCTATTGATTGACTTGGTCGATTCTTCAATTCTTCGCGTAAGAATAAGGACAACTTGTGTAACCTTACTGAAAACATCCAGTTGGATTTCCAGTTAGAACACAATAAATTGTGAATCCAATTGGACAAATGGACATTTTTACGATTATGTGAGCCAATTGGAAACTAGTTTAACTGGAAACCCAACAAGATATCCAGTTAGAAAACCAACAAGATTTCCAGTTGGAAATTCAACAAGATTTCCAGTTGGAAATCCAAGTGGATTTCTAGTTATAAACCCAAAAATAATTACAGTTGGGAATCCACTTGAATTTGTTTTATGGGAACCTGAATGAAATTTTCGCTTAAAACCAAAGTCGATTTCAAACTACAAATCCAACAAGATTTATAGTTTTAAATCCAACAAGATTACCACTTGGGAATCCAATTGGATTTCTGTTGGGGAAACCTAAATGACATTCCAGTTAAAATTCCAAGTGTATTTCTAGTTACAAACCCAACAAGACTTTTACTGGGGAATCCGATTGGATTTTTTTTTGGAAAAACCTAAATGAAATTCCAGTTGGAAATTCAAGTATATTTCCAACTATAAATCCATTAGGATTGCCAACTGGAAATCTTGTTGGATTTACAATTGGACTAGGCAATTGGCTCGCCGAATTGGAAAACTGACCTTTTCTCTAATAAGATTTGAAAACGGATGAATTTTCAGTTTTTGCATTAGACATGCCAATTGGCTAGTCTAATTGGAAATCCAACAAGATTGCCAGTTGGAAATCCAACAATATTTCTCCTTGGTAGTACAATTGAATTTCTCTTGGATAACCTAAATGAAATTCCAGTTGAAAATCTTGTTCGATTTCCAACTGGAAATCCAGTTAGACTAGCCGATTGTCTCGCCCAATTGGAATAACCATTTCTCGAATCAGATTTTCAGTTAGAATCGAATTGGAAATCCAACAAGATTTTCAGTTGTCAGCCCAACAAGTTCTCTACTTGGGAAACCAATTAAATTTCTTTTTAGGAAACCTAAATGAAATTCCAGTTGAAAATTCAAGCATATTTCTAAGTAGAAACCAATTGGTTTTACAACTGGAAATCATGTTGGATTGACAATTGGACTAGCCAATTGGCTCGCCCAATCGGAAAACTGATCATTTCTCCAATGAGATTTCCAACCAGACAAATGTTCAGTTTCTCACTAAGACTTGCCAATTGGCTAGTCTAATTGGAAATCCAACAAGATTTCCAGTCGAAAATCTAACAACATTTCCACTTGGAAATCCAATTGGATTCCTTTTAAAAAAACCTAAATGAAATTCCGGTTCATATTCAAGTAAATTCCCAACTAGAATTCCATTTGGATTTACAACTGGAAATCTTGTTGGATTTACAATTAGGCTAGCCAATCGGCTCGCCTAATTGGAAAACTGACAATTTCTTCAATAATATTTGCAACCGGACAAATGTTCAGTTTTTCAATTAGACTGCCAATTGGCTTGTCTAATTGGAAATCCAACAAGATTTCCAGTTGAAAATCCAACTAGAATACCACTTAGAAATTCAATTGGGTATCTTTTGGAAAAACCTAAAGGAAATTCCAGTTGGAAATTCAAGTATATTCCCAACTAGAAACCCGTTTGGATTTCCAACTGGAAATCTTGTTGGATTGACAGTTGGACTAGCCAATTGGTTCGCGCAATTGGAAAACTGATCGTTTCCCCAATAAGAATTACAACTGGAAAAATGTTCAGTTTTCCAATTAGATGTGCCAATCGGTTAGTCTAATTGGAAATTCAACAAAATTTCCAACTGGAAATCCAACAAGATTTCTAGTTGGAAATCCAATTGGATTTATTTTGGAAAAACCTAAATTAAATTCCAGCTGAAAATCCAAGCAGATTTCTGGTTGGAAATCTAACAAGATTTCTCATTGGTAATACAATTGGATTTCTTCTGAAGAAACCCAAATGAAATTCCATGTTAAAATTTTGTTCAATTTCCGACTGGAAATCCAGTTAGACTAGCCAATTGGTTCGCCCAATTGGAAAACTGACCATTTCTCCAATCAGATTTCTAATCGGATTATTAGTTAGAATCCAGTTGGATATGCAACAAAATATCCAGCTGGAAATCTAACAAATTCTCCACTTGGAAATCCAATTGAATTTCTTTTGAGAAAATCTAAATGAAAATCTAGTTGTAAATTCAAGTAAATTTCCAACTAGAAATCCTCTTCGATTTCCAACTAGAAGTCCAGTAGATTTCTAATTGAACTAGCCAATTAGCTCCTGCAATCTGAGAACTGGCCATTTCTCCAATTACATTTCCAATTGGAATCCAACTAGAAATCCGATTGGATTTTTTCACTATACACACTTTTCCCTTAGAAGATCTCAATTCAGAATTATTCTAAATTGCAAAACATATATTGCACAGTGTAAAAACCAATTCCCCACAAAATTCTCCCTGGTGCTAGAGAAAAGTAATGCACGAGAAATAATGTTGATGGAATTACTCGAAGAAAAACCCATTAATTGCGAGAGAATTTGATGAAATAGAGAATGAAAGGAGAAAAATAGTTAGTAGAAATCGAAGAAAGTTGTAAAAGACCGGGTCATGAATGTCACCCTCCTTTTATTCTCCGCCGGAAACAGGTAGATACGGCATACATTCACCAGTGATATTTAATGACGTTCTCGGTAAATAAAAGCGCCGTGATCGCGACGACGGAACGTACTCTAGAATAAAAAGTTTTTCCAAGGTTTCGGAATAGCTCGCGTGATACTTAAATTGTCATTAGAGATAATTACTGATATACCGAAAACTGCGCTAATGGAAAAATACAATCGATTTGATTTGAGAGTACAATAATGTAAAGACAGTATGCGTCTATTATCAGTCATTTGATGCAGATGTTTCAGCTTTTGTTTTTTTATTTGGAAATAGTCCAAGTTTCTTGTCATCCCTTTTAAAAAATACAGAGGAATGTACATACTTGAATGTGCTTTTTTTCAATTCTTCTTTATTATTCATATCGTGAAATGAAAATATGCATAAATATGTGTAGTATGCATTGATTTTTCTTGAACTTTTAGGTTTTGGTCCATCACAAGCGTGGATTACGTGCACAACGAAAGGAAACAGAGGATAGTCACGATGATTTTCATCATCTGGTTGGTGGCGTTTCTCGTTTGCATCGCGCCATTACTTGGATGGAAGGACGAGCGATGGGAGAAAAGGGTTGTTCTCGACAAATTCTGTCTTGTCAGTCAGGATATTGGCTACCAGGTAATCCTATAAATACTTCTTGTGCGTCTATGCTACGTCGAGTCACGTCCATTTGAATCCTCTTCCTCCAAGACTCGTGGAAATTTCAAACGAATACAATTCAATCACTAAAGCTGAATAACATTTTGCAGATGTAACGTAGAAAATGTACTTCAACAACGTGCATTCATGTACAAAGAGAAATATTTTATACTGTTTTTATAACAAAAATAACCTATTTTATACATTTTTTTTATACGATTCTCCAGGCAACTATTTTTACAGTATAATATTTTAGAACTACATATTTTTATCAATTTTATTGGAATTTTTTTTTTTTAATATTGAATATTTATTTTATTTATTGTTATTGATTATTTTTACTTCTTTTACTATTGTTTTTGTTATATATTTTTTTGAATATTGTGATATTTTTTATATTTTATATTATTTTATTATTAATATTTTATAACTTTTTTTCTCATTTTACATATTTATTTTTTATACTTTCATATTTCTTTATATTTTATTTTTATTTTTTGTATTTCATTAATTTTTTAAATATTTTTTTATATATATATATATAGATATATATAGATATAGATATATATAGATATATATATATATTTTATTGTTATTTTCATAATTTTTAACATTACTTAGATCTATATCATTATTCTAAACAACTTTAAACGATACAAATATAGTTCAACGAATTAAGCATTCGAAAAAAGATTAATAAAAAAGTGCATTATTTTAACAAATCCAACCTCATCATATTTTACTTTCTATACATCTTAAAAAACTGAAAATTTCACTCTGACGTTTAAACCTCGACAATTAACTTCAACCAATTATTAAAACAGGCGGCTCAATTACCATTCATAATTCTCATTGTGCATTGTTCTTCACAGAACGTTCATTCGATTTTTCAGTGATGAATTCATCAAATTAAGTTATTGATTGCATTCAGAACATATACTTATATGTGACACGTGAATTGATTGAAGCGAGCGAAAAAAAATAGTTTTATTTCAATTAAACTATTTCATGGAAATATGCATTTTTAATTGAAAGCGGATTTGAGTAATACGAAAATATTTTTTACGACTTTTTCAGATATTTGCTACGGTGTCGTCATTTTATTTACCACTCGTTGTGATACTGTTTTTATATTGGAGAATATATCAAACGGCTCGGAAGCGAATACGAAAAAGACCAGGGGATTTAGCAAATGTTCAAAGTAAGAGTAAATTCTGCATTTTGTGGTAATAGCATGTTATTTTATTTCTATTTTCATGTTATTTTTTGTATATTCATATGATCGATTCGTTTTTAAGAGAAACATCTAACAACATATCTATAAACGAAATTTGGAGTTGTAAAAATCAAAAATAAAATACAACTTTTTCTCAAAAACTTTGCACATTTTTTGAGGAAAACTTTTTAAATTATGATTCTGAAATATCAATTTTATGGATTGAATAACGATTTAATCATGAATTGCTTTTAATTTTGAATGAGTAGGTACAACGCAATCGACAGGCCCAGCGAAACAAATGACTGGGACCTACGCTGTTGGAGGTGCGATCGCTCAAGCCCAAACTACAGGCCCGTTCGCCGCAGTAGTAGTTTCTGTGATTGGTCGGCCAATTCCAACAATTTCCGGTGAGTACGGTTTTTTTATATAATAATAATTCGTTTATTGTCTGAAGGTATAAAACGTATTACAAGGACTTTCTTACTTGCTAATATTGCATCCCTGAGATTCACAGTTTTTTTCATATATTATGGCTGTAATAAACTGAAGGTTCTAAAATAAATGTAATTCAATGAATATCATAGGAAATTTCAAAGGTGGTCAATTATTTTACGATTTCTTATAAATTAGTAGAATCTTGAAAAAAGTCGATAAAATTCGTTAAAATTGTGAAAATTTTCCGAAATTCAGTTAAAACACAAATACTGTGTAGAGGTGTTTGAATTTTCAAAAAATGAAAAAGTGTTTTTTCGTACAAAGATCATCGATAACTTTCGAGATTACAATAAAATTCTACGAGTTTTCAAAACTTTGGAGAATTAAAAAATCCGAAGAATTTTGAAGAACATCAGTAACGACATTCAGAAATGAAATAAAATATGAATATAAAAATCTAGTAATCTAAAATACTTCGAATAATTTAAAATTTTCACGGTTCCCAAAGGTACAGTGGGAAAAAAATCTAGTAATTTGTATTATAAGTATTGGAAAAATCAGTATATTCTAGAAAAATCGTCAATATTTGTTTAATTTTTCATAAATTGTAGCTATAATAAATAGAAGGTTCCAGAAAAAGGTAATTCAATGAATATCGTGGAAAATTTTGAAGGTTGTCAATAATAATTTTACAATTTCCTATGAATTTTAGTAGAATCTTAAAAAATGTCGATTAATTTCGTTAATAATTGTGGACATTTTTCGATATTCAAAAAATTTTCAAAAAATCAAAAAATGTTTCTTCGTAGGAAAATCATAGATAACTTTCAAGATTTCTATAAAAATCCACAAGTCTTCAAAACTTTGAAGAATTGAAGGTTCCGAAGAATTTTTGCAGAATATCAAAAATTATTCCTAAATTCTGTAAATTGTAAGAAATTTCGAGTCTTAAAAAAATCCAGAAATGAAATGAAATAAAAATATAAAAAATTGGAAAATTATTTAAAAAGTCAAGGAATCTGTAATATTTCGAAAAATTAAAAATTTTCTCGGTTTCAAATGATAGACTGAGAAAAAAACCTAGTAATTTGTACTATAAATATTGGAAAAATTACTATATTCTAGGAAAATCGACAATACTATTTGAATTTTTTATATATTATATTAAACTGAAGGTTCCAAAAAAAAATGTGATACAATAAATATGGAAAATTTTGAAGGTTGTTAATAATTTTACAATTTCTTATAAATTTGAAGAATCTTAAAAAATGTCAATAAATTTCGTAAATTATGTAAATTTTTCGAAATTCCGTTAAAATACAAAACCTGTATTGAGGTCTTTATATTTTCGAAAAAATCAAAGTGTTTTTTCGTACAAAAATCATTGATAACTTTCGAGATTTCAATAAAAATCAACAAGTATTCAAAACTTTGAAAAGTTGAAGTTTTAAACAAAATTAAATTCAATCAATATCTTCAAAATCAAAATCAAAAAAGTTCAATAAAAATCTTCGAAACTTTGAAGAATTAAAGGCTCGATTGAAGGTTCCGAAGAATTTTGTAGAATATTAGAAATCATTCTTAAATCCTGTAAATTGTAAGAAACTTTGAATCTAAAAAAAGTTCAGAAATGAAATAAAATCCGGAAAATTTGTTAAAAAATCTAGAAATAAAAAATTTAGAAAATCTAAGAATCTAAAATATTCCGAATAATTCGAAATTTCCTCGGTTCCAAAAGAGACACTGAGAAAAAATCCTAGTGATTTGTACCAATTGTTGTAGTAATTTTTATTCATAACTACGTTAAAGAATTGACCTGTAAATTATAAGAAAATTTTTGTCAGCTTTCTCTCGCAGCTCAAATTAGTCAAGTTTCATTTGAATCAAATTCATTGAAATCCTATAATTAAAGCTGAATACAAACCTTAAAAAAAAGTGTAAGCTGGAATAATTTTAAACACGAAAATTCTCTTTCATTTAAATTATTGTCTGTCATTAGAAAATTTGTACAAATTACCCGATTCTACTTACACCGACGAGAACTTAATAAAAAGTCGAAATCTCTGTACAGAGATAATAAAAAAAATCATAAACCAATTTATGACTCTACTCTTCATATTGCTCCAAGAGATCGCATCGGACCATAACATTATTATTAATAAATAAAAAAAGCTCTAAACATCTGCCACAATCCGCATTATGAAACGTGCTTTTGATTCTCGCCTCGTCTCAATGTGAGATCAATTTCACGTGTTGCTGCAATGAAACGTTGCTGATTGCTGATGTGGAATACCCAACTTCCGTTTTGTGTAGAAGAGCAGTTAAGGGGGTGAAAAATGATTCATTTATATCATGAACTTTGTCCTCATTAGATAATATCGATAAACCGCCATATCAGCCAGGCTCGTTAATGAAAAAATACGAGGATAACGTGTAGCTCGGAATGAATTGAAACTCCATAAATCAGGACGAAAAATTGCTCTCGCTAATTAAGCTAACTTTTATTCGCTACGAAGTAACCAATGGCAACATTGTTCAAGCGTCGAACGTATTCGCTATTATTATTAAAAATGTACTTCTAGGAAATGTCGAGTTGGACTCTTGTTATAGGTTTATTACCAATTTATAATTCCAGATAAGATTGAAATGTCTTGTTTCGTAAAAGGATAGAAATTAAATCTCTTTATTTCAATCTTAATGAATCCATTGATTTATCGAAAAAGGCTTCTCAGACAGGGCGAAGTGACAAGCATATTATTGAATGGTTTTTTTATGATTATTGCAGAAATATAATTGAATTTTCGAATGAAAACTCAGTTGAATTTTAAGAAATTTCATTTCGAATTTAAATTTCGAATCTGCATTTTCAATTCCATTGAAATTTCGAATTGCACTCGAATTATTGTAATGCGTACGATTTACGGACTCATAGTTATTTTCTCACCTAGAAATATATAGATACAAACCTAAAAAATCAATCGAATCTAAAATAACAAATTCCAACTATTCAGGAGAAACGACAACGGCATTCACAATGGTCAGTTCGACAAACACGACGCCGGAAAAAACATGTCATGACTTGGAGCTGGATCCACCGACCATTGAGGCCTCGCCTCGGCCGGTAACGTCGCACAAGAAAAAAATGGCGGAGTCAAAACGCGAGAGAAAAGCCGCAAAAACTCTAGCTATTATAACCGGTGCCTTTGTAATCTGCTGGCTCCCATTTTTCGTCATTGCGATTTTGCTCCCGATCTGCCATAACTGCAATCTTGACTGCAACCTCAACGATATTCTCATAGCTGTCTGCCAATGGTTAGGGTAGGTAACTTTTCAACCAAACTTATGAATGTCGATATTTGACATATTTAGTATAATATTTTTTTTATGCGTACATAGACAGGAATCCCGCAATCAATTTACTTAAAAGCGACGCTGGACTAAACCCCCCCCCCTCCCTAAAAAAAACAGCAACCCTATTTTGCTAAATATACAGTACGTCTCTCTTGAAACAGGACAACCTGGAAACCAGGGAGCATTCTTTTCCTGTCCGTTACCTTTTTTCGGGTATTCAAGCCCGGTTCGAGGGTACCCTTTTATGAAACGAACAATAGCCATGATAAGGAAGTCAATCGAATTATCAATGCCGAAAAACACTTTTCTTCGACCCATAAGTCGAGCTGATGATTCCAATCTGACTTACATAATTCTTTTGATTCACTTCCTTATCATGGCTATTGTTCGCCTTCTAAAATGTGAGGCGAAATTTACCTGAAAAAAAGTAATGGGCAGGAAAAGAATGCTCCCTGATTTCCAGGTTGTCCTGTTTCAAGAGAGACGCACTGTATAGAAGTAGTAGTATAGTTCCCAGATAGCAAACGTGCGTCGCACAGGTCGCACACAAAGCGCATGGCGTGAGGACTCACACATGAGCGCATGTACACTATCGATTTGAAGTCACGCGTGCGTTTTTAAATCACACGCGTGCGTGCGCGTGCGATTTTTAGTTTGGCGCATGCGCTAAATGATTTTTGTTTTTTTGAAATCGCACGTGTGCGAGAGAAATTCGTAGCGTATTGAGGTCGCATCTGCGTACGTCCATGAACTCACCCTGACTTCATTTTGCTATCTGGATTGTAGTGAAGAGTGATTTTGACGAAGACGGAAGAATATTTCGATTTTTTGAATAAATTTTATGAACAGTGAAAAGCACTGACGTAGAAAAAAAAGACAATTTTGATATATGTGTGCGAATACGACGTATAATTTTTACGTATCACAATGTTACAATACAATCGACAATGTTATTGTTATTGATAGTAATGAATTTACAATTTACCTACAATGTTACAGTACAGTTAGAAGACACTCCAAAGTGTCTTTATATTTTAAATAAAACATCTTTAGAGGTGTCTTTAACATTTCTGAATATCTTGATTTGGAAAAAGACACTCATATAAGTGTCTAAGACATTTAAAAGTATCTTAGAATTCCTGAAAAGACACTTTAAAAGGTCTTCAAATTCAGAATAAGGAACTTTCTAAAGTGTTTCAGAGACTTCGAGAAGTGTCTTTGAATTTTTGATAAGGCACTTCAAGAAGTGTCTGAGACGTTTTAAAGTGTCTTGGAAATTGAATAAAACAATCTTAAAGTGTCTTGTTCATTTAAAAGAGTCTTAGAATTCTAAATATGATACATTGAAGTGTCTTAGAATATCAAATAAGACACTTTAAAGAGTGTCTAAGATAATCGAGAGAGTCGAAAAATTCTGTATAAGACATTTCAACGTGTCTTAGAATTTCAAATAAGACTTCTTCAGATGTGTCTTAGACATTTAAGAGTGTCTAAGAATTTCGAAAGAGATACTTCAAAAGGTTTCCAAATTTCAAATGAGGCATTTTCTAAAGTGTCAAAGAGACTTCGAAAAGTGTCTTAATAGCTCTAATAAGACACAGCAAGAAGTGTCTTAGACGTTAACAAATGTCTTGGAATTCCGAATATGTTACAAACAAGTGTCTTAGAAATGAAAATAAGACACTTTGATAAGTGTTTTTGATATGAGTGAGTGTATAAAACTCCGAATGAAACACTCCGAAGTGTCTTAGAGTTTCAAATAAGACATCTTAAGAAGGGCTTCATTTTTATTCATCAAATTCAGAATGAGGAACTGTCAAAACTTGTTCAGAGACTTTGAGAAGTGTCTTTGAATTTTTGATCAGGCACTTCAAGAAGTGTCTAAGACGTTTTAAAGTGTCTTAGAATTTGAATAAAACACTTTAAAAGAGTCTTGTTAATTTAATAGAGTCTTTTACGATTCGAAATAAAATACATTGAATTGTCTTAGAATATCAAATAAGACACTTTAAAGAATGTGTAAGATATTTGAGAGGGTCTGAAAAATCCGTATAAGGCACTCCGACGTGTCTTTAAATTTCAAATGAGACTTCTTGAGAAGTGTCTTGGACATTTGAGAGTGTCTTAAGAATTTTGAAAGCGATACTTTACAAGGTTTCCAATTTTCAAATGAGGCACTTTCTAAAGTGTCAAAGAGACTTCGAAAAGTGTCTTCATAGCTCTTAATAAGGCACTCGAAGAAGTGTCTTCAACGTTAACAAGTGTCCTGGAATTCCGAATATGACACATTCAAATGTCTTAGAAATGAAAATAAGACACTTTGATGAGTGTTTTGGATTTTAGGGAGTGTATAAAAACTCCAAATGAGACACTCCGAAGTGTCTTAGAATGTCAAATAAGATATCTTGAGAAGTGCTTCAGACGTTTCTAAATATCTTGGAAGTCTGAAAAAGACACTTAATAAGAGACTAAGACATTGAAGAGTGTCTTGGGATTCCGAAGAAAATACTACAAAACGTCGTCAAACTTCGAATAAAGCACTTTCTAAAGTGTCTTAGACGTTTGAAAGTGTCATGAAATTAGAATAAAACACTTGCAGATGTTTCTTGGAAATTCAAGTTCCTTGTAACTCCGAATAAGACACATTGAAGTGTTTTTAAAATTTGAATAAGACACTTGGAGGAGTGTCTTGGACATTCAAGTGTGTCAAAGAATTTCAAAAAAGACACTTCAAAGTGTCCTAGAATTTCAAATATGTCACCTCATGAAGTGTTTACTTTAGAAGGTCTTCAAATTCAGAATGAGGAACTTTCTAAAGTGTTTCAGAGACTTCGAGAAGTGTCTTAGACGTTTTGAAGTGTCTTGGAATTTGAATAAAACACTTTGAAAGTGTCTTGTCAATTTAAAAGAGTCTTAGAATTCCGAAGAAGATACATTGAAGTGCCTTAGAATATCAAAGAAGGCACTTGAAAGAGTGTCTAAGATATTCGAGAGAGTCTAAAAATTCAGTCAAAGACACTCCGACGTGTCTTAGAATTTCAAATAAGACTTCTTGAGAAGTGTCTTGGACATTGAAGAGTGTCTAAGAATTTTCAAAAAGATACTTTAAAAGGTTTCCAAATTTCAAGTGAGACACTTTCTAAAGTGTCAAAGAGACTTCGAAAAGTGTCTTCATAGCTCTAACAAGACACTTGAAAAAATGTCTTAGACGTTAACAAGTGTCTTGGAATTCTGGATAAAAGACATTCAAGTGTCTTAGAAATTAAAATAAGACACTTCGATAAGTGTTTTGGATATTAGAGAGTGTGTAAGAACTCCGAATGAGACACTCCGAAGTGTCTTCGAATTTCAAATAAGACATCTTGAGAAGTGCTTTAGACGTTTCTGAATATCTTGAAAGTTTAAAGAAGACACTTTATAAGAGACTAAAACATTTAAGTGTGTCTTGAAATTCCGAAAAAGATACTACAAAAAGTCTACAAATTTCGAATAAGGCAATTCGTAAAGTATCTTAGACGTTTGAAAGTGTCTGGAAATACAAATAAATCACTATTATAAGTTTCTTGGAAATTCAAAAGTTCCTCATAACTCCAAATAATACACATTGAAGTGTTTTTGAAATTTGAATAGGACACTTTGAGGAGTGTCTTGGATATTCGAGAGTGTCAAAGAATTTCAAAAAAGACACTCCGATGTGTCTTAGAATTTCAAATAAGACATCTTGAGAAGTGTTTCGGACAACATTTCTAAACATATTGGACCTTTGAATAAGACACTTTGTGACAAAGTGTCTGAGACGTTTGAAAGTGCTTTGGAATTTCGATAAAGATACTTCAAGAGGTTTTCAAATTTCAAATAAGGCTCTTTCTGAAGTGTTTAAAAGACTTCAAGAAGTGTGTGCAAATTTTATATGAGACATTTCAAGAAGGATCTTAGAAGTTTAAAGTTATATTAGAATTCCAATAAAATATCCTAAGTAGTGTCTTGGAAATTTGACAGTGTCTCAATATTCTGAATGAGGTAAATTGAAGTGTCTTAGAATTTTAAATAAGACACTTCAGAAAGTGTCTTGGATATTAAAGAATGTCTAAGAATTCCGAATAAGACACATGGAAGGGTCTTAGAATTTTCAATATGTCATCTTGAGAAGTGTCTTAGACATTTCTGAATATCTTAAAACTTAAAAAAAACCGAAATTAATTGGGTTGGTGAGGAAGGGGGCTATGAAGATGGGGCTTATTTTTATTTTATAAATAATGATATTAATAAATTTTGCTTTATTGTTAATATATATTTTTGGAGTTTCCCTACATAATTCAAAAACAATTTTTTTGAAATGTCGTACGAAAAAATCTTCTTCGAGAGAAGAATGACAGTCGATTTCCGCTGGAAAAGACATTTTTCCTTGCGAGAAAATCACGCCGATCGATCAGACGAAGAAAGCTTAGTATCAGGTAAATCAGATAAGCGTAAAAATAATGATAAGCTTTGTCTACTCACTAATGTAAATAAAATCTTGCTTACATTTTTGGCGAGATTCTCGGTGAAATATTTTACCACATCAAAACCATGCGCACTCGGAAAATAATTACTCGCAGAAATCGAGAAAAGTGGTTCGCAAATCAGAAAGACGTATTTCGCGACCCGGAAAACAGTGCTTCGTTGGTACAGCGAAACTGAACAAGGACGTGAAAAATTGCAGCTTTATAAAACTTGATTCTACATTTTCTCATGCGTATAAAGCTTTTGAAAGGTCATTAGATAGAAATTTTAATTACTTTTCTGAAGGTGTATTGTTTTGTTATTGTTCAAACTTATTCGGTGTTATTTTAAGTACTGCAGAGTTTTTAAAATAATGTCTAAACGAGGTTTTAAGATTTCGCAGAGAAGTAGGCTGCAGGATGAATGCTTGTACATAAATAAAATATGGATGCAAACAATTTACGATATTATTATTAGAAAAATTAGTGGAATTATAAAATCTAAATGAAAAATATTATAAAAGGTAATAATAAAAAACTTTGTGAGTAG
The DNA here is from genome assembly GCA_030522825.1 of Platygaster orseoliae. NCBI lineage: Eukaryota > Metazoa > Arthropoda > Insecta > Hymenoptera > Platygastridae > Platygaster > Platygaster orseoliae. The sequence continues at coordinate 12,956 of JAPYZL010028403.1, read as the reverse complement.
TTTAAATTTTGAAAAGTGAACAAATGTTTTATTGGATGAAAATCATTTATAATTTCTCAATATGGATTTATTTTCAAATTTGGAAAATTACAAAAAATCGAGAAACACTGACAATTTTGTAGATGGTTTACAATCTTTGAAATTAAAAAAATGTGTAAGTAAAGTTTACAAAATGTTGATAAATGTTGTAGTTTCTATGAAAATTAGAAACTTGTAAAATTACAGACACTGCAACATAATCTGTAATTTTTTTAAATTAAAAAATGTTTTGTCGTTCACACACAGTCGATGATTTCAGAAAAACAAAAAGAAAAAACAGGAATTTCGAAAGTTTCGACAAAGTAAGAAGATTAGTCTTTTTGAGGATGAAAAAAGTATTCGAAAAATGTGGTGAATTTTAGAAAATGTTAATATATTTCGTAAATCTTGTTGATTTTTTAACATTTTGTCGAACTACAGACAATTTTTAATTCTTCGAATTTCAAAAATTGTAAAATGTTGTACCATAACTTGAAAAAATTAAAAGAAAGTTTCAGTATTTTGATGATACCGAAAAGTAAAAGAATTCTGTTCACTTTGAAGATCGTAAATAATTATAAAAAATTTCAATATTTCTGGAAATAAGTTTAGTATTGACAAATATTGTTGGCTTCGAAGAATTATGAAGATTCAGGAAAATTGCAAAAAATATTAGTTTTTTTGTTTACATTTTCCGGAAAAAAAGAATTTTACTTTATTAGCTGATCGTTAATTATTTCATGAATTTTAATTCATATCAAAAGATTATATAATTTTTCAAACACCAAAAAAAAAAATAAATATGAAGAAATTATAAAATTCAAAGAAAGATTCAATATTTCATTAATTCCGAAACCTAAAAAAATTCTGTTCGTTTAAGAGCTAGTAAATATTGTAAAAAATTTCAAAATTTTTGGAATTTAGGAAAATATTGACGAGTTATATTGGCTTCGAAGAATTTTGAAGATTCGTCAAAGTTACAAAAACTGTGTAATTTTTTGTTTAAATATTTTAAAAATGAAAATTTTTTTATTATTAGCTCATCGTTTATGATTTCGTGAATTTGAATTAAAATCAAGAATTTTAAAACCAATTTTATATAATATTGGTCAATACATGTTATTGATGATTATATTCGATCAAAATCAAAACAAATTAATCAGTTCTGTGAAATATTAAAAAAAAATTAGAAATTTTCAATATTTCGACAAAATGAGAATACTGGTTTTTTTGAGGATGAAAATAGTAATCGAAAAAATCGAAAAATGTGTAGAAATTGAGAAAATCTTGATAAATTTCGTAGGTTTTGTGAATTTTATATTATTTTATCAAAGTACAAACAATATCAATCTCATCCTTCGAATTTCCAAAATTGTATAATGCTGTACTGTAGTTAAAAAAATGTACAGAAAGATTCAATGTAACGATAATTCCAAAAACTGAAAAAACTATGTTTATTTAAAAGATCGTAAATAATTATGAAAAATTTCAATATTTCTATAAATAATGTCAATATTGGTTTTGAAGAATTTTGAAGATTCGGCAAAACTACATTAAGTGTGAGATTTTTTTTTATTTTTGAAAACAAAAAATTACCAATTATTAGCTTATGTTCCTAATTCCATGAATCTAAAATCAAATCAAGTGATTCTGAAATCGATTTCATTAAATATTGATCAATTAATATATTAATATATGTGGGGCGAAACACGTCAAGTGTACCCGCTCGAAAAAATTACTGTCACCGATGTTGGCGAAACTTTGTAAAATTAGTTCTCTATTGGTCTACATTATCTATGCAAAACGGGGGAAGAAATATGAACGGGTAGCCTAGATACAGGGTACCCTAGATACATCAGGGTATCAGGGTAGCCCAGATACAATTTTTAGCACATTCGGACATTTTTGATATTTTTTTTTGCTTTTAAAAGAAAGCCCATGTTTTTACCTTTGAATTGATATATATATATATATATATATCATAATGGAATTCGAACATTAAGTTAGTCAGGAAAGACGTTGATTCTGATGCGGCCCTCGCGCTACGCGCGATATGTTTGATCGTCATCTGTCATCAACCGTGGTGTTTAGTAAACCGTAAAACTTAACCGTAAAGCTGACAGGAGCACCTTGCTCACTCTCATCTCAGAAACAGAAGATTTTGTAGAGGAACTTTGTGACCGCATTTTCAATTAAAAACCTCACTGTTTTGTTGCCAAACAACAATCACATTTTTTAAAACAAACGAAAGAAAATTTAAAACAGGGTGAGTTCCTTGTTACTTGAGATTTCGCTGAAAATTACTCATTCATAGCGCAAAATGCAGCGGAATCTTTTCATTGGAACAATGATCAGATAACGACAATCACCATTGTTTTTTATTACAAACAAGGAAACCAACTTGAACACAGCAATATAGCAATTTTGTCAGATAATCTGAAACATGACACAATTGCTGTTTATGCTTTCCAAACAATAATGATGGAGTATATTCATAAAAACTTTCATCCAAAAAAGGTGATTTATTTTTCTGACGGAGCAGCCCAACATTTCAAAAACAAATTCAATTTCCAAAATCTTTTGCTCCACAAGTCTGATTTCGGTATTCCCACTGAGTGGCATTTTCATGCAACAGCACATGGCAAAGGGCCCTGTGTTGATATTGGGGGGAATTTGAAGAGGCCTCAAAAAACCAAATTTTGAATTGCGAATCTTTTTATGCTTGGGCGAAAAAGAACTTTGAAAAAACTCGTGTTTTCTTCTCCTCAAAAGAAAGTCGTGATAAAATAGCTACTGAACTAAAAAGTCGATTCGATTGTGCAAAAACTATTCCAGGCACTCAAAAGTATCATTCATTCGTTCCAATTTCTGAAGTATCTTTTGAACTCAAGAAATATACATTTCAGAGCAATTATGACGTTTATCCGAAAATTTCAAGAAAGAGGAAAATTAGGTAAAACCGTAACTGTGTAGTGTTCGAATTCCATTATGATATATATATATATATATATATATATATATATATATATATATATCAATTTAAAGGTAAAAACATGGGCTTTCTTTTAAAAACAAAAAGAAAATATCAAAAATGTCCGAATGCGCTAAAAATTGAGAAATGTGTTGAAATCAATTTCTTTCGATCGTAATATTATTCAGAATAAATTATAATTACTTTTTTCCGAAAGAGCAGAAACATCAGTACAAAAAACCTCTGATGCATAATTTTGATAAATTCAACGTTACAGATCTTATAAAGCAACGAAAATGGTCGTGCCGAAAAAAACGCTGAGTTTTGAGGTCCCTGTATCAAGGCGACCCGTTCATATTTCTTCCCCCCGTTTTGCAAAAATAATGTAGACCAATAGCGAACTAATTTCACAAAGTTTCGCCAACATTGGTGACAGTAATTTTTTCGAGCGGGTGCACTTGACGTGATTCGCCCCATACATTCGATCAACATGAAAATCCAACAATTAAGGCGCTCGATGCAATAAGGGGATATGCGCAGGCTGAAGAGAATGTAACATATCCCCTTATTGCATCGAGCGCCTCAATTGCAGAAAGTAAAAAAAAAAATTAGAAATGTTTGAAATTTCGACGAAGTCAGAACACTGGGTTTTTTGAGGATGGAAATAATATTGGAAACATTGGAAAAACTTGTAGAATTTCAGAAAATGTTGATAAAATTCGTAGATTTTTAAAAATTCTATCAAACTATGGGCGAAATTTTCAAAATTGTAAAATGTTGTATCGTACAGACATCGTACAAAAATTATGAAAAAATTCGAAGAATGTTTCAATAATATTCTGATAATTCAGAAAAAAGAAAAAATTTGGTTCGTTTAAGAGATCAACAATAATTTATTGTAAGATATTCCTAAATTTTTATAAATTACGTTTAAATTGAATTTACGTTTGAATTGAATTCAAAATATAATTTTTATAAAATATTCCTAAATTTTAGGAATTTTTATAAATTACTAAATTTTTATAAATTACAATTAAACATAATTATTTCATAAATTAATATTTATAAATTACGTAAATATGGACGAATTTGTTCGATTTTCAAAAATGTTCAAGATTCGTCAAAACTACAGAAACTTGAACAATTTCCAAAATTAGTTTTCCTATATTTTCAATATGACCTGTACGTGACATTTCTAAGCCTGTTATATTTTGTCATACATCAATACAAAACTCATCCCTCTACTTACTTTTGTAATTCCTCTAATATTAATTGCCTTAAATCTATTCCTTCAATTTCATTACATTCCCAATCTCAGTTCACACGACTCAGAGTGGTATAGAAACTTTTATAAATTTCAACGGAAATTAATCCATATTTTTTCTCCACGTATAACCACTTAAATTTTGCCGTATAATCAACTCTCCTCGGCAGAGTTCCTTGTCACATGATTTCATGGCTTGAACATTGCTATACATTTTCAGTGATTACGAGGATCAAAGATCCAACTCTTAAGTGACAGCGAGTGAATTTCCTGTCGCCAAATTTTCTAGCAAGCAAGCTCTGCAACGTTACGCTTTAATTTCAGTGCATGATTAATTCAAACGTTCCTGCGAGTCTTGTGCTCACGGAATTAGAAACGTAGCTTTATGCTAATCAGAGTTTCCTGCATATGGATTTGAATTAACGGTTGTAAGGACACATTTTGTAAGTGCCATACAAATTTCCATTACATAGCGCCCAAGCACGAGTTATTCCATTATGCTCAGCTCGTTCCAAACAATAATCCTATGCTAACGTAAAATCCTGTACTTGACGTGCATTAAACACGCGCTAAAGGATCAAGTTCGGTGTTCGGTATCCTCGAAAACCGGGAGCTTTTGGTGAATAAATTGGACCTTTCCCAACAAATTTTGTTTTTTAGCTTGCTCATTGATTGTTTATGTCTTGTAAGCCATTCAATAATAAATCGCACTCTCTCGATTTGAATTCATAGAAAACTACTAATTATTAGTGGAATTTTAGTAATTGAAAAAGAGAAAAGTGAGCCACTAAAGATCAGTGAAAAATCACTGATTGAAGTAAGATAGTACATAAGAAGTTTTTTTTGTGAAACTTTAACAATGCGAATTTTTTTACAGTTACTGCAATTCTTCAATCAACCCAATCCTGTACACAGTCTTCAGTCCAGACTTCAGAAAAGCCTTCAAAAAGCTCCTGTGTGGACGCAAACAAACCTTTACGAGAAAATCGAACGTTCGCCATTATATGTAAAAAACCAACGAAACGATGTCAAAAAATTCCAAAACTTTTGTAAGGTCCAACTCAAAATAGATGTTACTTGTCGGTAGCAATCTTCGGATTTCACATTTTTCTATTAACGTCCGGTACCGTAACTCTGTACATAAATTAACACATTTTTATTTCTCTACTTTTCCTTTTCAAAATTTTTATCAGTACTTTACACATGAATTTCACGAACATTTTTTGTTCAAATTACCATAATTCGCTTGAGCGCATTTAGCAAAAAATTTGTAGTTTTCGCAACTGCGAGTTGCAGCAAGAATTTCGAGATTACTCGAGTTTCTTGCTCCTCGTTGTGTGTTGGAAAAGTAAATTTGTAAGGGAAATGCGGGACCTCTTTGATACTTTCTTGTTGTCATAGATTATCGTTCCTTTCCGTGTTTGCATGAATCAATGTACAAAAATTGTTCCGATTTACGACATGGCTGAGATCAATTTTATGATAAACAATTTTCGAACAAAAAAGAATAACCATTTTTTATTTGCGAATGTGTATTAAGAACCATGTTTAAGTAGGGAAATTTCATGTTCGGTGAGTGGACTCTCGATAACACGTAACTATGCGCATATTCAGCCGAGATATATGACATTAACATATGTTCAATGTGATTTTTCAAGTACGGAAATTTATACAGGAAGTGTGATGGAAAAAGAATGAACAAAGAAGAATATTCAAATCTGTTCATTAAAATTGTGAAAGTACTGAAACTTCTTAATTCGTGGCTTTTGGCGAAATTCAAATTCTAGAATTAAAATCTTTAAAAATGAATACATGGAAAATTTTGAAGTCAGAAATACACCCTCTCAAACCTACATGTAACTGATACCAAATGTTGAGTGTTTAACGAGTTTTTTTTGCATTACATTTTTTTCATAGTTTGCATTGTTACCTGCATTTAACGAACTCAAGACTTTTCATCTATTTAGAATCGTTCTTAAATGGTCATTCGAATTTCTCGACTAAAGCGATTTTTGTAAAATAACTCTTGTTGGTACTACGAAAAAATTTATTTATGGTCATGTTATTGTTAACTAGACTAGCTTGTATGAAAAGCGTATCGCATATGTAAGTCCAAAGACGATGATACAGTCGATTTCGAAAAATGTTTTTGCATCATTCGCAGTTGTTGCATTTACAAGTCGTGCTGTCACTTGGAAAAAATTGTTCCATGAGGAATTCAGTTGCGAATTTTCACAGTAGATTTTGTTGGAAAACACAGCATACAATCATGAAATCACTGCATGTCTATAGTTGCATTCAACATTTCCAATTAACAAAAACCTTTGTTAATTTCTCACAAATAACTTCATTCCTTTCTGTGGCAATAACTACCAAAAAATAAACCTTTCTAAATGCCAGCACGGCTTTCGGACAACGTTAAATATGTACCGTTAAATTAAACGAAAAACCAACAAACGTCACTATCAAGCAGTTGAAAAGGTTAGAACCAGCCTATTGTGACAGATGCATCCTACACCCAATTTTTATAGCAACAGTTAACCTTAAAATCCAACAAGAGACAAGAGGTTGTTCACATATTACGCGGGAGGGAGGAGGGGGGGGGCGTCATCGACTTTGTTATAACTCAAATTCAACAAAATTGTTAACGTCCTTGGCGAAAATGAGAGGACTATGTTTTTTTATTTGAATCTCAGCTTTGTATGACCAAGTAGCGCTTCTTCTTGATATAAAAACATTGATAATTTACGTTTTTTTTTTGTTTCAAAAAGAGAAAATCAAAATGGGACTCAAAATATGTGATTATTAACATAAGAAAACGATTCAGTTGGTAAAGAAACACGGTTAATTTGTTGAAAAATGCAGTTTTATATGAATATCAACATAATTGATGAATCATTTATTAAAGTACTCTCTCAGGTCTAATTAGTCAAATTTTTACTATATGAAATAGTAACACGTATTGTTACTAATAAAATAATCATGTATGGAGATTGAAAAGAATATTATATTTTAATAGTTGAATTTTTGATTAATTCCAAATAGTCGTGCATTTTTACTATTTCATAGTCACGCTATATTACTATTTTTTTAGTCAAAATTTTTTTACCACTCTAACAGTCGAAAAAAAAATATAAAAGAAAATTTGTTTGTAATTGATTTCGTAATAACCCACCCAAATCTGATCACTGATTTGATAGTCATTATAAATATTAGAATAGTAATACAATTACTAAATCATTGGTGAAAATTGACTTTTTTACTAAATCATTGGTAAAAATTCATTGGTAAAAATTACTAAATCATTGGTAAATATTGGTAATTTGGCAATTCGTTAAATCATTAGTGAATTGGTAAATTGGTAAATCATTGGTAAAAATTACTTAAACATTGGGGAAAATCATTGGTGAAAATATATCATTGGTGAAAATCATTGGTGGTAAATGTTAAATTGGTAATTTGGTAAATTGTTAAATCATTGGTGAATTGGTTAATTGGTAAATTGATATATCATTGGTGAAAATTACTAAATCATTGGTGAAAATCATTGGTGAAAATTGACGCGTACAACATTTACTAAAGAATAAATGATATTTGAAAAATAATTCAAGTAAAAAACTACTAATTGATTCGTAATTTGTTACTTTTTCAAATAGTGAGCTGGTTTCACTAATTTAATTAGTAATTTTCAACTTTTACTAAATAACTGGATTAATAACTAATAATTAATTATTAACTAAATAACTGGATTCCTAATTCAAATAGTAAAAAATTACTATTAAATAGTTAAATTTGACTAATTTGATTTGAGGAAGTAGTGAATCACATGCAAGCAAGAGGAATATTCTCAATTTACAAAATTTAAGAAGAAATTTAACTAAGTGTAAAAATTTCTTTGGTTTCACTGATTTCTCTTTAATTTCGTGAATAAGTAGGGAAATTAGTTTTAAAATACAAATGTTTTTCATTTTTAGCATAAAAATCGATTTTTTTCAAGAATTCATGATTTTCGATCTTGCTGTCAAGTTGAGAGTAACCGCACTTCTGTAGAAAAATTTTGTTAAAATTTTTATCTCTAATTGAAAAATTTTTTGGCGTCAGTCATTTTTTTTTGTTTTTTTTTTGTTAAAAACTCTACAAAATTTCTGAATTATAAATTTTGGAAATTTGATCAAGCATTGCTGAATCATTATTAGCGTAAAGATAATATACACAAAATTTTTAACCATAAGCCAAAATTTTTCGTATTGCTATTATTTTCCTAGTATAAAGTCACCGTCATAGAAATTTTGTAGAAATTTCATAGAAAACTATGAATTTTTTATAAAAATCCTAATTACTAGTAGTATTTTACGAAACGTATGCAAGTTACTGAGAAAAAGTAGTTTTTTCATCAATAGGTATCTAGTGCTATAAATCTGCCATTTTATCATTGTTAAATATCGCTAATAAAATCATCGCTAAATATCAACGAAAAAACCAGTTAGGCTTTTTTAGTTATTAAATCGATTTATTTTTAATAATTTTTAATAAAAACAAGAATAAAAATAAATTTGTTAAATTATTTTTCACTGAATTATTTTGAATTTAAATTATTTTAAAAATAATTATTTATTAAATTATTAAATTGAAATCAATTTATTTATTTAATTTATTTTTTAGTTACCTTTTCAGTTATTCGAAATTTCACCGAAGTTTCATAGAAATTTTATTATTTTCTGTGATAGCGACTTTGCTAGGGTTTTTATTCTTACTTTTTATTCTTGATTTAAAAAAAAACATCAAATTAATCACTCCTTCGATATGCTCATGAATAAATGAGTATTAAAAAAAAATATTTTATTGATATTCTATTCTTCGATTTTCCCAGTCAATTCAATGTAAATCAATATCAATTGTCAACGTTTCGACTCATTTTGAGTCCTTATCAAGACCTACATCCCAAATATAATAATATAAAATAACAATGTTATCAGAAATCACGGAACGTCTTTTACGACTCACGTCCTAAAATTTATAATATTTGTCCTCAGATTATAACAATTCGTCATGGTCTAAATCCTTCATTACTACTAATAAGAATACTTCAATGTGTAAGCATATTTCAACAACAAAAAACCGCTTTTTCATAAATGAGAAAACAAAACTGAAATATATCTTTTTTTTAATTTTTCGCTCTTTTTAACATACAAAACGAAGATTTTGGTTTTGTGCAGCTGACATATTTTACCGTGATAATTTTCAAATTTGCGATAGATATATCAACTCTGATTTTTATAATTGTTTGAAGGGAGTAATTTTTCAATTAATTTAAGTAGCTTTACAATAGCAAAATGATTGAATCTTGCTCAAATCGTACTTTAAGAAATGGCCCGCTTGAGGTCCCGTTTTCGCCAGAGGTTATTGAAGGAAAGGGTGAAAAGGGTCGAAAATGACATGGAAATTTTCATTTGTTCACAAACTCAGTAAAAATATCAGTCAAGCGCTATGGCACTATCCTATGCAAGTATACGAACTCGAACACGATTCTTATTTAGCCCCTTGAAAATCCTGCATTCATACAGAGATGCATAGATAATGGCCTGCATTCAGGGGCAAAAACGACAACTTGTGAGATAAATCTTACAAATGTTGTAAAATTCATTTAACTTCGACATATTGTCTTATAACTGTTAAAGAAAAAGTTCAAAAAAATTATTTTATCAAACGTGAAATGAGTAAATCGGTGAAGAAGTGTTTTTTGGCAATTTCGCATTTTTTTCGCAAAAGTGCACCAGAGCGCAATTAAATAGCATTAAAAAATATAACTTGCGAAGCGATTTTGTTAACTGACTTTTTGTTAATGAATAATTAGAAAATTACGATGACGCTTCGCCACGGCTGATTTCTCGAGTTCCGAGTCCCCTTAATATGTGAACGACCCATATAAATGACCATCACAGCAATACAAACAACAATTTGACAAATCAAACACCATCATTATGAAAATCACCAAGGACTGAACTCAAAGGAAAAAAAAAATGACATCGGCACTTCATCTCCATCTTCATCGACCTCAACTGAACCGACAACAACCAATAAACCAGCAATCACGAGGCATTCAAGCGGCCCTTCAACATATCATCGAAAAAAACTTATTTGAATGTTACGTGCCTATACTCGCAAAATGACTTTCCCTTCCTATCCGAAACTTTTTTACATCTACTTTTGTAACAGGATAATTTTTTCATTTTGTTTAAATTCCAAGAATTCTATTTTCTTATCAAAAATCAAATTCTATAGTAATTTTTGAATTACTGGATAATAATTGTCATGGATGTTAAAATGTAAATCAATTTTCAAGTCAATTAGCTGTGAAATAGATGTAAGAAAGAGAAATCGAATCATCGTTCGGAATTTTTCGTCATTGTTATTCGTTTCATCATTAGATTTCGAATTTATCTACATACCCTGGAAATTTCATTAAAATCCGTACGAGAGGCGATAAAAATCAAGAAAGATTAATCAATGTGAAGACAACGTCAAGGATAATATTATCCAAGGGTGATTTCATAGAATCAAAAAATAATCGACTGCGTTTGGAGTTCGCAATATGAAGGTTATAAATTAAAAAGAACGAATATACTCAGAAAGATTGTAATGGAGAAAGACAGTTACATTTATATTCGAGAAATTTTGTTTCTCGCAACGAATTTCCGTTTTTCGCGCCATTCTGGATTGTCGACAGTGTATTGGAATGTCAGAAAAAAATTCGTGGAGTGGGAGGGTAAAAACTTATTTTATGCACTTCTAACCTCAAAGTTTTACATTTGGACGGGCTTTGAGACTAGAATTGCATAAAATACTGTATGTAACTTAGTGCAAGGGTCGAATTTGTCGAAGCCGAGGGTTTAAATCGTCTTCGCCAAATTCGACCCTTGCACTACGTTCCATAATGTACTATAAGACTGTGCGACAAATTTCAGATAAAAATTTTGATATCAGAAAATAGAAGCAAAAATGTAATACACACTTTATTTTAAGACACACGTGTCTCAGGGTTTCAAAAAATTAGGTCAATAAAGCTTTTCATTTAAACTTTGAAGTGCGAGAAGGACACACCTATTCGAGCAATGTGCTAAAAGAGAGAAAAGATGAAACAAATTGTAGAATAAATCGTTTTTGCGACCTAATTTAGCAAAACCACGAGACACGTGAATCTTTAAATTTAGCGTAGATTTCATTTTTGCTTCTACATTCCCATATCAAAATTTGTGTTGCACAGTGTTATCTAAAGAAGGGCAAAAAATTACACTTTTTTGACCCTCAAGCGCGAACTCGAAGTGCTCTTTATTCACACATATTTTGATTCTTATAAAAACCTTATAAAATTCTTATGATACCAACTTTTCTTATAATAAGTAACTTTATAAAAACCTTATAAGGAAAGTTTTTCTGATATAACTTTTTTTCCTGTAGAAATTCTTAATAAACAATTTTTTAATACAATTTTTCTCATAAAACTTTATAAAAAATTTGTTTTTTGAGAAATTTTTCAGATTATTTTTATTTTATTAACATTTTAGTTGATGACTATATTAATTTTTTATAAGATTGTTGAATTTCTTATAAAAATTCCACAGTTTGTAAGGAAGGTACGGAGCTCAAATATTTTCTAATAAAATATTTAAGATTAATTTTTTTTAAAGTGTCACTGGTTTTTATTAGAAAAGTTTTTCTTATTACATCCAATTTACTGTAAGAATTCTTATTGAAAAAATTTTTTTATACAATTTTTCTCATAAAAATTTTCTTTCTGTAAAAAATGTATAAAAAATGTGTTTAATCTTCAGAAATTTTTCAGGTTATTTATATTTTTTAATTAAAGTTCATGACTATATTTTCACTTTCCTTTATTCTTCGTTTTCAACGTCAATATTCTTTAAATATGGTTACTTCACCAATATTTGATGATTTTCCACAATGATTCGCATTTAAAAAAAAATTTGCTTCAATGAATACAAATCAATTTCTTATAAAAAGCGATTCAAAGTACAAATTATATTTTTATATTTTTTATAAAAATAAGTAATGATATTATATAAGATTGAAAATTTTCATATAAAAATTCCACAGTTTTTAAAAAAAGGTACGGAGCTCAAATATTTTTTTACCAAAATTTTTTATTTTTCTATATAAGTATACTTTTCATTATAAAATTTTTTTTCATAAGAGTTTTATAAGATAAACTTTATAAGGAACGGAATTCTTTCAAGAAATTTCTGATTCTTGTAAGAATTCTACCATTTTTTTTATCAAAATCACTACAAACCCAACTATTTTACACGCTACAATAAAAAAACCGTTTGCATAATAGGAGAAAATAGCTTTGTTCTCTTCTAACCTCAAAGTTTCACATTTGACCTGACCATTTACAGAATTTTTTTATTTTATTTTATAGAAAATTTACAGATATAACAGAATTTAAAGAAAAGAACATTACAGAAAAAAACAAAACTATACATTTACAGAACGCAGTTTTTCTAGAGTGACGCGAAAAATCGAATTTCCGTTGCGTAAAATATGATGCATTTGTAAAAACCGAACGAGTTCCTGGCTGAAGACAATATTTTTTTCCCATGCATCCGTAAAAAAAGGCCACTTTATTTCTATGGAATGCGGGAACAAAAGCCCCTTTTTGGGGTACTCGGAAATCAGCGGGAA
>JAPYZL010028377.1:0-15797 GCA_030522825.1 Platygaster orseoliae | reverse complement strand
ATACGAGTGAATATGATCAAAGTTTTACCGTTTGATGAAAAATTGTTCAGATCAAATATAAATATGAAAAAAAATAAAAATATCAATTATATATATATATATATATGATATTATTATCTTATTTATCATTTGTAATAATAAATATACGAACAAATTATTATACAGTCATTTATAAGGTATAAAAAATAAAAATAAATAAAATTTAAATGTAAATTATCAGTGCGTTCTTATTTTATTTATTATTATATTATGTATTATGTATTATATATTAAAAAAGGGTTTTTAATTGATTTAAAAAAAATTCCACAATCGTGGAATTTTTTAGAGTTTAAACTACTCATTTCTGAGTTTCAAGGATGAACTCACATAAAACGAAATAAACAAATGCAACGCTCAAGAATTGTATTTGCGTTACAAAAAGTTATCTAGGACGGCTCGGAAAAACGCGAAATGCGTATTTTCGAAAATTTTCCACGTTTTCCGCGACCTGGAAGCCAGAACAACCAACTTGACAAAAACAAATCCACTGAAATTTGAAGGTTGGTAGCACTGAATTTAGCGCTCTCTCTCTCTCTTTCTCTTGCTTCACTTGCGCACGCGCACGTACTCAAAAAAATATACACGCATGTTACCACACATACGCACACACTTATATACACCGATACAAAAATTCTATGAATTTCGGTTTTTGATTGTAATCAAAGAGATAAACAGAGATGAAAACAGAAAAATAAAGAGATAATACTTAAGTAATGTTTTTCGCTGGAACAAAAAACGAAAAAACAATGGAAAATAGAAATACCGGAAAAATAATGGACAAGGAAGTTGATGATGGAAAAGAAAAAATGCTGGTATGTACTTATCAATTTTGTGTATTTTCGCCCAAACGTAAACGCAAGTACGAAAAACCGAGTTTGCTTTTTTCTCGTCAAATATGCGTATTTACTAATTCTCAAACTCCTGCGAAATTGCACTCTTCAAACATAAACAATCTCCCAATTTCGTTGTATTTTTAATATCATGTGTAATCGAATTCACTCATTTATGAATTGTGAACTGAATTTTTCATAACCTCACATTTTAAGGGTATGTTCTGTATTTTATTGATTTCCTTGTATCCAGAGAATAATAGATATACTCACGATTTTAAAAAGTTTTTTTTTGTTTTAATGATGAATAAATTCTTAATTCGTAAATACGGGATTATAATTTGCACATAAAATTGCACCAAATAAATGAATACCAAAATATTAAAAAAAATCTTCATAATTATTTCGATAAATATGACTTCACTTCAAATTAATTAATTTATTTATATAGTTTAATTTTAATAAAAGGAAAATAATAAATTTTCATAATAAGTATAACCGAGATTGCTGGCACATATTTAATTTAAAATCATTTTAATTACTAATTAAATTGTTAATTGATTTTACATTCGGATAATAATAAATAAATTTTGTATAAATGACATTAATATATTTCATTTTTATATTGTTATCCCCGGTTAAAATTTTTTCATTTCATTGAATTAAAATTATTTACTTAAAACTAAATTTAAGAAATGATAATAATAAAAATAATTAAAAATTAAATTAGATGAATAATGTAATCAAATAATTCTTTTTCCATACTCAAATTTATATATATTGAATATCATAATATAAGTCGATTACCATATTATCAATATGATATGGCTCCATGATTAAAATATTTGAAAATCTTATCAACCTCTCCCCAGAGACCCCGAGGACCACGCACACGAAACCAGGATGCAAATGCCAAAAAGTTTCTGCGCAACTTCAACCCTGAAACAAGCGAGCGTGAAAAGCGAAAATTGACACGCCGATTTACACAAACAACGGGAAGAAAACAGAGTCTTTACAATGAAAAAGGAATTTTGACACAGCACAATGCTGATCTCTGTGACTGTCTACAACTAAAATGTCCAGGTTGTCATATGACTTGTCAAAAATGCGGCTCCAATAAATGTGCCCATGAATGCAGGTAAAATTTATAATTTAATGACAAAATCATTGAATCATTTACATTTTTAATTTTTAATAATGTATGTATGATAACAAAAATACACTGAAATTATTAAAAATTGATTTTTTTTTGTGTTTCATAGCAATGTTATTTTTTGCAGAAATAACAGGAAGTGGATTTATGACTCTGTTGACAATGAAGGTAGTGATATCATGGCAAAAAATCCATTCACAAACTAAGGCTCTGAAGACAAATTTTCTCCTACTTGGGGGATACAACCACAAAATAAACTTTTTTTCAAAATCTCACATCAAATCTCTTCTTTACCATGCATGAATAATATTTTTTAATGGCTGTGCAGATACAATTTCAGCAATTTCATCTATTGAAGTGGCTGTATTCACTTGATAGCATATATATTACTTTACGAATATAGTTATGATTGTATAGAAACAATTTAGAAATATAAATATGAATAAATTAATAAATTCTGAAATTAAGGTGCATTTATTTTTTGTTATAAGAGGAATTCACTATTTCAGTAAGTGCATACAGCGAAACCCATCAAATAAAAAATGGCATCTTCATAAATGGAGGTAGGTAAGCAAGTTTGTTGATATTCAAAAATCTGGGCAATAAACATATATAAAGTATTGAATATATTATAATAACTAATCATTATATCAACCACTAACTTTTCTGTAATGGGAAATTGAAGAGTTATTGTTAATAAAAAAAAAAAAGTAATGAGGGATGAAAATATTTATTGAATTCAAGCCTAATGATACTAGAAAAAGAAAAAATAGCTATTTGTTTATAATTTACTTTGACTTGATGAAATTTATGCAATAGGAAGAACAAAAAAATTTTATATATCTATAATTTATTGTTGAATGATGCCTGAAAGCAAAAAAAAAAACAGATATTTTTCAATATTGAATATTTAAAGACGGATAAAAAATTTGTGATAATACATAATAATTCAAAATAATATGGATTCAATTGATAGTAAATAAATAATTCAAAATAGTATGGATTCAACTAATGAAAAATATATTGGAATCATAAAAATTGATGATTTCGATATTTTGGGTGAATTTTGTTAAAATCGACAGTATGACAGTAAATGATTAATTAAAATTTTCAAAATCTCACCACAAATTTACTTTCTTTATTCGCTATTTTCCTAAACGACATCAATCAAATTATTTGTCGAAATAACACGTTTAAATATCGCACATTAAGGGGGGTTTGTCGGGCGTAGCCCTCCGACGGGGTACAGGGGCGGAGCCCTGGTAGGGTTAGGTTAGTTTTAGTAAATAACGTTGTTTCGATAAATTTGAAATGATACAACCGAAATTTGACTGTTTTCAATGATCTGTAAACATAGTTTCCAATACAGTTTCAATCCAGAACTTTTATATGAGAAAAAATAGATATTTGTGTGACTTTTTTACACCTCTGCAAATAATTACATTGAAGCACGCATCAATTGAAAATCATCGCAAATTTTCTAGCAAATCTTGTAGCAGACGTTTTTTAATTGAAAATCACTTTTCGATGCAATTAAAACTGTGTTCGTTACTCGCATTTAAACAGCTCAATTGTTTATAACTAGTTATTGTATATTTTGATGAAAAAATATTTATTAAAATCGAGTTCAGCATCAGTAAACCATAAAATTGAAGCGCTTTTGCTAATTTTATTTAATTTAATTTGAAGGAACATTCAAGAGACTTCGTTGAAATCAAAATTCGAAGATCACACAATGTAATCAATGAACAATAAACTTCGAAAAATGACTGCTAGGTAACTCCCAAGTATAAAAAAAAAAATAATAATTAAACTGCATTTTCAATAATTACTGCTTGGCCATTTCGCAAGTTCAACCAATTGGTACTTTTCATGTGACAAAACCAATCGGACTTTTACAGTAGAGGAGAAAATTAAACGTTTCTGCGCCCACGCGGAATAATTGTTCTCAATTCGCCCGCAATAATGAGGACAGATAAACTTTAAACAATGCAGGAAAGTTCCTCGAATGCTTCTTTTCTGTCATATTTCCTGGTTATTCAAGTTTGCAATAGCCGCAATAGCAATAACGAGACAAAAGGCCCCCGCGGCGACGTTGAAAAAGTGGGAAACGAAATGGCCATTGAAATGTCACGCTCTCGCAACTTTCCTGACATATGATTTCCCCCATTTCCCCGCTAGTTTTTTTATTCGACGGAACTACGGAAATCCCGATCGTAAGGTTTCCCGGGGAATTTTTTCGTAATCGCATTTAGATAATACCGATTCATGCTCTACGGTCTACCGTCCGCATCAATCGCGTGTCTCGTCAAGCCCCGCGTATGATGTATAGATCGATTGGGAGTGTCGAAATTGCACCCGTAATGTCGCCATTGCGAGACTAACGATTTTTGCGGGGTGAAACTTGAGGCGCTTTTCCGCTAAAAGTCACTTGCGTACGTATGACCTTTATATCGACGATAGGGGTGGATTATAAAAACGTTGTGCGTACATGAGTCTCGCGGTCCCTCGGTCTATGGACTGACGCAGACTGCCGTGGACTGCCGTAAACTGCCGCGGAGTGCCGTGGACTGACGCGTCAAAAGTCTAAGTTGAACTTAGACTTTTGACGCGTTAGTCCACGGCAGTCTACGGCAGTCCACGGCAGTCTGCGTCAGTCTATAGACCGAGGGACCGCGAGGGGAGCTAATGTTTCATTTATAACAGTTGCGGATTCAAAGGGTTGGGAGCGACCATCCCACTCAAGTGCTAGAAAAAGATGTTTTACAAAAATGACATTGTTTTACTACACTCGGGTCAAAGGTGCGTACACTGAGAGAAGAAATGTTAACTATTAACATATGTATTTTCGGATATGGCGAAATAGATATATATTTGCCCCAAACGTATGACACTTTTAAAAAATATAATTTTTTGATAGTTACCAAATTATATTTGATCAAAAGTGTTATACGTTTGGGGCAAATATATATCTATTTCGCCATATCCGAAAATACATATGTTCATAGTTAACATTTCTTCTCTCAGTGTACAGAAAGGTAGCGATGTGGGCGATCGCTACGAAAAAAAGTGATCATTTTATTCAATATTTCGGATTTGTAAATTTGCGGGATTTTCTTGATCAGGATGACTACGAACTCTAGTATAGCCCTGATGAAAAAAAAAGATGTAAAATAATGGAGATTATTCAATACTCATCGTATTTCATCACGTTATTGTCCATTTTTAACTTAACCAAACAAATGATTGGCTATTGAAACCTAAAAGTATCAGTCATAAAAATTGAGCATTAGTTGCTATAACATAAGTTTTGGTTGTAGTACCCAAAACTTTAGTGAATCCATTTTTTACTAAATCAATGGTTGCTGTAACCAAACTGTTTTTCTCCGTGTAAGAGTCGATAATTTTTAATCATATTTAGTCACCTTAATAATTCGTTTTTCGTGATGAAAAATTAAGTAAAGTGATCGAGTTTTTGAAGGGTCTATCATATTTCATCATGTGGACCCATTTTTTGCGTTATCCAAAATTATGTAAAACGATCGAGATTTTTAAATCGATTATTTTTCATCGTATTTCAACACGTTATCGACAATTTTTTTTTAAAAAAGCTGTAATATATAAAAATTGTCGGTTATTGACATGTAAATAACGATGTAAAAGTATACTAAATATTAATAACACGTTATTTAAATATTATACAGTCTTACATAATATATTACAGTATATTATATAATTTTTATAATAAATAACATATTATTAGATGATAATAAATATTATTAAAATATAATTCATCAGGTAACTCAAGTTAATGTTATACATAATTGCCAGATACAAAACAAACATTTAATGTGATGAATAAGAAACAAATGATTTTTTATGAGATGTCGATTCACAAACTGAGTAAGAAAACATTTTCATATTAATATGCCTAAATTAGGTGAAATAAAGTGAAACTTTTAATTTGAAAAATAATGTAAAATGGTCTGTACTTACTTATCTTATTTTATAAATATAGTGGAAAATGATCAAGTGTGACTTTGATTATCCACCAAGAATATGAACATTAAGAAAAATTATGTTTAATCATCGGTACTGACTTATCTTATTTTATAAACATGATGAAAAATGATCATGAATGACTTTGATTCCCCACAAAAGATCTGGACATTATGAAAAATTATTGGTACTAACTTATCTTATTTTATAAACATAATGAAAAATAATGAAAAATTATCGAGAATGACTTGAGTTCTGGATTTAGAATTTGAAAACTATCGAAAATGATGAAATATGATCAACAGGGTAACCAAAAATATTTACGATAAAATACAAAATATTTATTTATTTATGCATGAAAAAACAGGGAAATATTTATGATAGGCAAGAAGTATTTATGATCAAATGCCAGAAAATTTTATGTTTTTTGTACATTTGTTTACATTTTTGACTCCTAATCAAAGTTATAGCAGAAAAATTAATGATAATAAAATAAATGCAAACTACTTGCCCTTTTGATTTAATTTTTTTTATTTCATTAAATTTTTTTAATGTAATATGCATTTTTTTGAATTTTAAATTTAATTTTTTAATTTTTAATTGTTTTTTAATTATTAATTTCTAATTTGATTTGCAAATAATTAAATGTAAATTAAATGAAAGTTAGAATTAAATGCAAATTAAAGGAAAAGAAAATGGCGAAACATGCATAAGAAGTAAATATTTTTTATGATAAAAAATTGTTGAAAATATTTGGGATTAAAAATGAAAAACCTTAAAATATTTACGAAAAATCTAAAAGTGGTGAAATATTTCTTTTCCGGCGCCAAAAACTGCCAAAGTATTTATTTAAATATTATTTATTTAATTAAATATTTTTGGTTGTCCTGATAATCAACATACATATTGAAGATGATGAAAAATGATGAAATATTATCGAGTTCTGCTCAAGTTTTTTCAGCAGGGTACTGAAAAATCGCTGACCATTCACTGTTTGTCAGTGGTTGACTAAGTTACAGAAAAATAAAAACGTTGTGAATTCCACCGCTAAAAAAATGCTAATTTCACGAAACTCGCAAATTAGATATACACTCTGATTTTACAGCCTCCTCGAACTCAGATCACTGAATAATCAATGAAAATCCCCTTAGGAAAACGTTTCATAGAAATTTCCATAAGAATTTCCATTGAATTTTCCAATGAAAAAGTCTATGGTTTTTTTACCTATGAAAATTTTTCCATTGAACTTTTCCCTTGGTTTTCCATTGAATTTCCATTCGTGCACACATAATTTCCATTCACTTTCCATAGGATTTCCATTGCGTTTCCATAAGATTTCCATTCATTTACATACAATTTCCATCCACTTTCCATAAGATTTCTATTGCATTTCCATAAAATTCCATCCAAAAAATGTGTATAAAATTTCTCTCATGAATCACTTCAATGGAAAAAAAGTTTTCCATTCGTTTCAATTGATAAGAAATTAATGGAAAAATTTTTCCATTTATCAGCTTGATGGAAAAAGTTTTCATTCGGACTTACGAATGGAAAACGTATGGAAAAATTTTTCCATTCATCAGCTCTATGAAAAAAAATTCCATTCAGACCCATCTATGGAAAATTTATGGGAAATCAATGTAAATAAATTTTCCATTCACTTTCCATTGAAATTCTATGGAAATTCTAAGGAACGTTTTTCTACGGGTCCATTGTTGCACCGTATTTGAAAATATCACTGAAAGAAAAACAGTGAGAATTGGATTAGAAAATTGTGTCTGAAAAATCCCTGACTGTCAATGGTCGACTAAGGCACAGAGGAAGAAAACCTGTACGAATCCCACTGTTTTTAATTCCAAGAGTGGGGTTGGGCCTTTTCCGCGGGCCCGGATCGAGCCCGTCACGTGTAGCTCGCGTAAATCCGCGGCACCGCGTGTTCTATTGATTTTCCCGAAGCTCTACTGGCGTTGTGCGCACGTACACAAGCGAGCGTGCTCGAGGGTGTGCGTCCCGTCGTCTTATCATCCGAATTAATCAAAGTTGATTCCGTCGTGTCCGACGAGAGTCTCGGTGCGGTCACGAAATACGCCAGGGCTATGAACCCGGGTCGCTGAGGTGTTGTTTTTTGCCCCTATGATCGCAACCTTTTTCCCCGTTTTTCTTATCATCAATGTTTACCGCGGGAGAGCGCCGACTCTCGGGGATGTCGCACGAGGCGGTCAAGTATTCTTCCTCCACCCGCGGCTAACTAAGCTTTCTCGCGAGTGACTGTCCCGGAGGGTGGTTTTTTCAAGACGCGCATTTCCGGTGTTCCCAGGTATTTTGGGTTCCAAGGGAAAAGGTTCTACGTGAAAATTCGGGTTTGTTGACCTCTGGCAAGAGCAGAGGAAAGCGTCAGAAGAGGTTTTCCGGTACTGGAGGCGGAATCGCAGGTGCATTACAGTAAAGACCAACAGTTTGAATGCACTGAGAGAAAAATTTTTTTTTTTCAAATTTCTTTGTCCACTTCATTAAATCAACTCACTTTTTTCATATAAGTGTGTGTTTCATACAAATTGAATGGTATTTTATGTTATTTTCTCTCGGTGTATTCGAACTTTTTAACCTTGTGTCCTGTATTGTTTTGGTTTTTTATTTTTTTCATCTCGTAAAGTTTTTGAAGATTTTGTAAATTTCATCAGTGTGAAATACGGGCTCAGAGAAATATGACCGATGCGTCATAACTTTTTTGGGGGGTGATTTGACTGATCCTTAAGCCACAGGGGCGTTGCAACGGAATTTTTCATGGAGGGATGAATTTGAACCGTCAATATTTATAAATATACATTCATTTCGATGTGTCAATGAAATATTTATTCTAGTATCATAACTTATTTTTTATGTTGACGTGCTATTTATTTATTTTTCCCTGTAGAAACATAAATTCCAAATTGATACTTACTTTTTCCTCAAAATTATAGCTATTAAAACAAACTTTTTTAATCTTTAATTGAAAGTTCCAATCCCAGAGTTAATTATCATACATCTTGCATTATATTAAAAGAGAAATGGCAATGCAAGAAAGTTGAAAATTTTCAATGTATTCAAATTTTCTAAGACTGCAAAAACTTCGATCTTAAAAATAAAAGATACAGATTTCGGTGTCAGTTTATATTTTTAGTGTTTATAAATTTTCTCTGTTATATTTACTAAAGGAATTCATTTTTTATTTTCGGGCAGGGTTCCGACCCCTCGCTTCTATCTAAAATTCACCGAAAATAAAGTTTTGAAATTTCAAAACTCAACTTCTTTTCATTTTTGAACCTTAAATATCGGCAAAATCGGATTTTCAATTTATTTTTCGAATTGAAGTGCAGTACGAATCACATTCAACTCGTTGATTCGCCAATTTAAGTTTTTAAGAGGACACGGAAGACATTTTCTTTTCGTCCTCCTTCCTCTCATTCGCTTTCCGTTCCATGCGTTTCTCTTGCACTACAGCAGCTTATGTGTCCTCTTAAAGGAACAAACTAATTTTCAAATCTATCAGAACTTCCGAAAAAAACCCTTATGGAATCCTTGAAATCTTTCTGAATAAAATTTGAAAAATATACCTGCATTCGCAATAATTTTCTCTTTTCAAATGTAACATCCAAACTTTCTAAATATTACTGTGCATGCTAGGAATTTTTTCCCAAAGTTTCTGGATCACGAATTTCCAAGTTCGAATTCCTACATTCCCTGTTTCGTCTTTACAAATTGTTGCCCAGCCAGCATGTAATATTGCGGAAATTCGTATAATATTGCTGCAATGTACCAGTAATATTATCTTTACAAGATTGTATATGAAGTGTTACTTCAATGTGAATGAGATCTTTTCTCTGAAATGTTGTTTTTGTAATGTTTCATTAATATTACCGCAAGATTGAAATGTTACTAAATCTTACTAAAACATTCCTGCAACATTACTGGAATATTGTTGAAATATATATGCAACATTGCAAATGCAATTATGAGGGACATTTTTATATTGCAGCAACGTTTTTGCAGTCTTCTTGCAAGATTCCTGCAACGTTACTGCAAGATGTAATATTTCCCTTGCAATATGTCTGCAATCATTATGCAATATTAAATCTCGACTAGGTGAATATAACGAGACCTAAAGGTGGCTTTTGAAATATAGAAACCGAAATCTCGTCTCTGTGAATCATCAGGACATGCAGCATTGATTCTCCTGTGGTAAAAAAGGGCCCGAATTTCGGGCCTGAGCCCGGCGCCGGCGCCCTGATGCCCGAGCAGAGCAACGATTACCGGGTGGTCGTCTTCGGAGCGGCTTCCGTGGGCAAAACTTCCCTGGTGCTGCGGTTCGTCAAGGGCACGTTCCGCGAGTCGTACATACCCACCATCGAAGACACGTATAGACAGGTAGGAACTCGGTTTCATTCACAATTTCGTTTATCTAACCAAATAAACCCTCCAAATATAGACCAAGTGCTGTCACAATCCAATAAACACGATTTTACGCAGCTGGAAAAAGCGGAAATTCTGGAGGGGCTCTTATTGAAATGTAATTGTATCGAGTTAAATACTAGGGCACCATAATGTCCAAATAGAATGACCAAAGATTTTTATGTCATTCTAATTTAATGTAGAAATTTTTATATTCTTTTATTTTAAATTCAATCTTCGAATAGTTTTTACATTATGTTGAAAATTTCAAAATTTTGAAAAAATTAAAAAACTGAATACTTTTTAAATAGTCGATAGTTTTTTAAGTAGACAATATAAATTTTGTATATTGTGTTCATTATTGTATTTTTTGGAAAAGTGTATGGTTTTTTTAAATTTTATGAAAAAATTTCAAAAACTTAAAAGTATTGAATAATTACTAGAAATTATTATAAGTTACAGTTATTTTAGTGATTTTTTTCGATTATTATTGTTAAAATATGAAGAAAATGAAAAAGCATTGAGATGATTCTCCAGATTGTTGTAAATTCTATACAATTCGAATAGTTTGTTGAATTTCGGATAAAGTTAATTAACTTTGTACATCGTTAAAAAAATTTTAATTCCGAAAAATTACAGAAACCGTATAATATACTACATTTTTAAATATCAAAAAATGTTTCATCATACGGATGCAGTCCAAAATTTTTGAAATTTTAAAAATAATCCAGAGCATAATATAATTTTGAGAAATGATAGGTATTTGTTAAAAATTTCAAAATTTTGAGAAAATTGAAAAACTGAAAATTTTCTAAATAATCGATAATTTTATAAGTAGACAATATGAATTTTGTATAATGTGATTATAATCATATTTTTTGGAAAAGTGTATGGTTTTCTTTCATTTTACGAAAAAAATTCAAAAACTTAAAAGTATTGAAAAATTATGAAAAACTGTTATAAGTTACACAAACTTTTATGAATTTTTTTCGATTATTATTGTTGAAATATAAAGAAAATGAAAAAGCATTGGGATAATTCTACAGATTGTTGTAAATTCTATAAAATTCAAATAGTTTGTTGAATTTCAGATAATGTTAATAAACTTTGTACATAGTGAGAAAATTTATAAATTCCGAAAAATTACAGAAACCGTGTTATATACTACATTTTTAAATATCAAAAAATTTTAAATATCAAAAAAATTTTAATGGTTCGGTTAAACTAGAATTTCATAATTGATTGATTTTTACGTGGTATTTTTGGGCATTTCATTTTCATATCATCATCAAGTTTTTTAAAATCAAAAATTGACCTCGCACAAAGATATTATATAATTGTAAAAATTCAATTAAAATTTGGAGCTTCAGAAAAATTCCACAAATTTCGTAAATTGTTAAAAATTACGACAATTTCCAAGAACTACAATTTGCAAGTTTTTTCCTTGTTTTCACTTTTTTTACATTGATTGAAAAAAAATGTTGTAGATAGTTTTGCATTTTACATGTTTTGTTTTATTTTCTTGTTTATACTATTGTAAATATGTTATTCACAAACATATCTCAAACCTGTTATATTTAAACAATATTTCCCAAAATTGGTAGAAATTGATTTTTATAATATTTTTTGGACATTATATAATTTATTGGACATAACGTAGTATTGGACATAATGTTTTGGACATTACTGTACCGATTCGCGTTAAGTTGTCGAACTTAGTGAACTACATATTTTAATTAACTTTTTTTCTATTTAAAATCGAAAAATATTCATCACGTATTTAAAAAGTTAAATTTTAAAACTGGAAAAGTTAGTTATTAGTAGGGTTAATAAAAATATTCACGTTAAAAATCAATTACATATGCTAAAAAAAATCACAAAAAATGAAAAACATGCATTTAAATTAGAAAATGACAAATTTAAAACATATGCTCGAATAGAATGATCATTTATTCCATGTGTCGGTTGAAAAATTTGAATAATATGAAATTTCGGAACTCAAAATTCAGACTTGTTCATTCTAGAATACACTCTTTTGTGACCTACGAGTCTACATTTTTAATTCTATTATAATTACAAATTTCTAAATTTCACATTTTAACCCTCTGCCCTAATAAATGATTTTTTTAAATCTGCGTCAACCAGGAAAAACCTAAAAACCACAAAAACCGACTGTCAAACTCTAAACTCCAAAAGATGAATAACTCAAAAATTCAAACATCGTTCCCTTGAATCCCGATTCTTAAAAATTAAAAACTTTTAAATCCTAAAGAAAATATTATGATGTTCATTACAAGCAACAAGTGCAAAGAACTGATGTACAGAGATGATGATTTAATTAGAATAAAATATAAAGTCTATTGAATTTAAGACATAAAAAAAAAACATAATTTTATATAAATACCACGTCTGGTAACCAAAGGCATCACTTAAGCCACTGTAAACTTTGCCTTATTCACTGTACTCGATTGTAAAGCTCAACAGAAAAAGTTTCACGAAAACTGGCCATACGGTGGGCACGTCGACCTCCGCGAAAGATTTTCTGGGCGGTGGAAGATCCTCCGATGGCTTCATCGAGTGCCCTCAAGATCGCTGCCGCTGAAAGGTTTCGACTCCTTTTGTTGAGTCAGCGGCCACTTTATTGGCGCAACAGCTTTCTCGAGGGCTTGTTTTGCCGGAGCTTTCTTTCCTCTTCCGAGTTTTTGGGATCTTCGAATTAAAATACTTTTGGCCCCTCTTCACAAGAGTCCTTTTAATTTTTTGAATGGACAAAGTAGTGTGAAAAATACTATTCATACTGCCATAAAATATATGGTTAACCCTCTTCTAAAATTAGAAAAAAAATTACAAATGAAACTGGATGAAAAATAAATATTCAGATTGAAATAGTAAAAATGAAACTACGAAAAAATGAGATTATATTAAATATTCGAAATTTAAATTTCAGTAGAAAGAAGTTGCATGAAGTTGGCATTTAAACAAAATCATTTCTAAACCACAACTATTCAAATATTCAACATATTTTATGAATATATGTGACGCGATCCGACAAAAGGGACCTACTCGGCAAATAAGCCCATGTAAATTATTTTCTTTCTCAATTGATGTTTTGTTTAAGAACCATAATTTCGGAATTTCATATTGTGTCAATTAAAGATTAGTAATAGAACCTATAGAATCAATCATAATCCAAAAATCGATTTTTTGGACAGTAGGTCCCTTTTCTCAGATCGCGTCACATATAATGTATGTTTTGTGTACGCCCTTGTCTTTGGCTTTCGACATCTTCCAAGTTTTGTGAGATCCTCAAGATAAAAGTAAATTTTTCTAGGAATAGAATCCATAATGGTCTTGGAAAAATCCTGAAATATTCTATTAAAAAGTCTAGAAAGCGCAAACACTTGGGGAGATGGAAGAATATCGATTTCAGGTTGGAAGACGTGGTTCTCGCTGTGAGCGTTGAAGGGTTAATTGGAGTGAAATTGCGAGAAGATGAACTGTGTAGAAATATGATTCATCTTTCTGCGAATGGAAAACCTGTATTAATAGATGTGTTTCTCGTGATTACAAGACAGAAATTTAACCGCATTTCGTAAATTTGCAATTTTGAGACAAAATTTTCAGCAAATTCGTTTCGCATTAGAATATTCGAAAAGCTGAAAAATAATAGTCATTTGATACTACTGTAGAATTCCATAAAAATATGATAATCCTAAAAATGGTATAAATACAGTAAAGATAAATACTGAGAAGTCTTACAAAAATTTGTGATATTTTTTATAAAGTAAAAGCTGCACTTTTAATGATAATTGAATATGTATTCAATTTATTGATTGATACATTCCAGTACCATCTAAATATTTTATTTGGACTCCACCCTCTCTGCACCGACGATTAAATGTATAAAAGTTCGAGACGAAACTGACGAATGAGGCGATAAACTTGTAATTAAAAGGCATCGAGAAATCCAGAGAAGATAGACATTACTTTTTTTCTTTTCCAGGAATTTTCAAACTCACATTAAGATAGCATCAAGTTTGAAGAAAATGCAAGTTGGAAAAGTTTCCAACTCTGCCAAGTCCAACCATGCGTGAAATAAACGAAAACGTACATAGAGAAAAATCGAATTCCAAGTTCGACGCTCGAACTTGCTCCGTAGAAAGAAAGTGTTCTTTCAAATCGCTTTTTGATTGTTAAATTTTGTTGAGTGAAACTCCTCTAAAAAGGCTCAGAATTTTATAGATCATCCGAATTTTCATCTCATTGGATCGGAAGTGTTCAATGAAATATTTAGAAATCATCTTGAAATATTACAGTATATAACTATTAAAATATAATAATAATATATAAATAGTAAATAAATATTAAAATATTTTCGAATTCTTTATGTATAAGGTCAAACATAAAAATAAACATCCCAACCTTTCAAAGGGAAAAAAGTCCATTACCCGAAGTTCTTCTGAATGAATATTTCAAGCAACGCAATGCAGTTTCTATATTCAGCGTGAATATTTTTATCGGAGCATAATTAAAACAAAAGGTGAAAGACGTGCATGTATTGTGAGTGAATGTCGATGAAAAATAATGTCACTATTTTTCATCAGGATTTCAAAATTGAAGGGTGTTATATTATAAGAATAGCGGCCACTATCATGTTCTTTTTCATTAGCTTCACGGCGTAGCATAATTCTCTGGATAACACCTTCACACATTATCCTTGATATTTTACAACGAGGGGTGCTTTGCGGCGATCAAGCTTTGAGCCCTATTTAGGGTAAAAAAATCTCGGTCTTCCTATCTGAAATCAATATTTTTATCGCGACCTTCACACCTTTATCCTCGGTACTTCTGGCTTATTGAATTTTCAAGATAACAATCTAGTTCCAAGCTTGGCACATAAGAATATTGCCAAGAGGAAATCGGGGCCCGGAACTGGCCCAATACAGAAATTTCAAGTGCTCGTTGTTTTTGAATATTATGTATGTTTCATTGTTTACTAGGTGTCTTAAATATTTGACTGTTTTTCGATGAAATGATAAATAATAGAGTGATCGATGAAGAATAAAAAATAATGAATGATGGACTCGAAAATTATGGTCTCATATTCAGAAATGGTAGCTTTTTATAATAAACAAACTTTAAGTGCTCCTATCCGCGGTTCTTTTTTCCCTTCAACTTACTCATTTTCATAAATAGATATTTATGCTACAAGGGAGAAAAAGGATGATTCCAATGAGTGTAAAGTTTGGGCACGAGCGAAGCGAGTGCGCGATTGCACGAGTTGGAATTATACTTTTTGTCTCGTGTAGCATACAATATTTTTTCCCATGCATGTGTAAAAGTGGCCA
>JAPYZL010028371.1:0-17247 GCA_030522825.1 Platygaster orseoliae | reverse complement strand
AAAATCAGCGAGAGAATTCTCTTTGTTCCCTGCTATCCGGGACAAAAGTCCGGATAGCATCTTTTGTCCCGGATAGCAGGAAACAAAGAAGAATTCTGTCGCTGATTTTATGGCTGCTCGAAAAGAGGGCTGTGCTCACGCGATTCATCGTAAAAAAGCGGCGATTCGAACACATGCATGGAAAAAAAATATTTCTTCTTTCGGAGATCGCCGTAATATTTAAGAATTTCAAAACAAATCGAGAAACTGATAAATAAAAATAAATTCACATACATTTACAAGTTTTAAGATGGTCAATAAATCAAAAAATTTTGTTTTATTTTCAGAATATAAAAGGCATAAAACAGTGATAAATATTAAATATTGTGTAAAATTGTGAAAGTTCAGAAACACTATTAGTAACCATATATATTACCTATTCAAAAAATTTTCAAAATAAAAAAATATTTATACGTACGAAGATCGTTACAATATTTCGAAATTTAAATACGAATCGAAAAACTTCGAGAAAAAAAAAATTGAATACATTCAAAAGTTTCAAGATCATCAATAAATTCAAATAATTGTTTTATAAATTGTTTTATAAATTCAAATAATTTTTAAAGATTGTGTAAAATTTTAAAAATTCTGAAAAACTGTAGTAACTATATAATATTTAGAAAATTTTTAAAAATCGAAAAAAATTTATTCGTTTGGAGATCCCCGTCAGATTTGAGGATTTCAAAACAAATCGAGAAACTGTGAGAAATAAAAATAAATTCACATACATTTTTAAGTTTTAAGATCGTCAATAAATCCAAAAAATCTGTATTGATTTTTAGAACCGCAGAAAACGTTGATATTATCGAAGATTGGGTGAAATTTTCAAAATTCCAAAAAAACTGTAGTAACCAAATAGTAGTCATAAAATGTTTCAAAACAGAAAATAATTTATTCTTACGGAGATCACCGAAGTATTTCAAAATTTCAATACAAATCGAAAAACTTTGAGAAACAGTAAAATATAAGTACATTTGAAAATTTTAAGATAATAAATATATATATTCATAAAATTGATTTTCATTTTCAGAACTGCAAAAGACGTTGATGATTTTCAAAGATTGTGTAAAATTTTTTAAATTCCGTAAAACTGTAGTATTTACATAGTATTCATATAATTTTTCAAAATCGAAAAAAATTTAAGTTTTTTTAAATTAAAAAATTAAAAAATGTAAATTTATTTTTTAATTTCAAAACAAATCGAGAAACTGTGAGAAATAAAAGTAAATTTACATACATTTAAAAATTTTAAGATCGTCATTAAATTAAAAAAATTTGTATTAATTTTCAGAACAGCAAAAAACGTTAATAATTTTCTAAGATTGTGTAAAATTTTAAAAATTCCAAAAAACTGTAGTAACTACATAGTATTTATAAAATTTTTTAAAATCGAAAAAAATTTATTCGTTTGGAGGATGCCGTAATATTTAAAAATTTCAAAACAAATCGATAAACTATGAGAAATAACAGTGAATTCACATACGTTTAAAAATTTGAAGATCGTGAATAAATCCAAAAAATCTGTATTGATTTTTAGAACAGCAGAAGACGTTGATATTTTCAAAGATTGGATGAAATTTTGAAAGATCCAAAAAAAAACTGTAGTAACCAGAGAGTATTCATAAAATGTTCCAAAATCGAAAAATATTTATTCTAACGGAGATCACCGCAGTGTTGAAAAATTTCAATACAAATCGAAAAACTTTGAGAAATAGTAAAATTTTAATACATTTGAAAATTTTAAGATAATACATATGTATATTCATAAAATTGGTTTTCATTTTCAGAACTGCCAAAAACGTTGATGATTTTCAAAGATTGTGTAAAATTTTAAAAATTCCGAAAAACTGTAGTAACTACATGGTATTTATAAAAATTTTCAAAACCGAAAAAAATTTATTCGTTTGGAGATCGCCGTAATATCTAAGAATTTCAAAACAAATTGAGAAACTGAGAAATAAAAATAAATTCAAATACACTGAAAAATGTAAGGATCGTCATTAAATCCAAAATTTGTTTTAGTTTTCAAAACAGCAGAAAACGTTGATAATTTCCAAAGATTGGGTAAAATTTCAAAGTTCCAAATAACAAGTCATAATATATTACATATTCAAAAAAATTTCAAAATAGAAAAATATTCATTCGTACGAGGATCGTCGCAATATTTAGAAATTTAAATACAAATCGAAAAACTTTGAGAATTAAAAAAAAAATTGAATACATTCACAAATTTTAAGATCATCAATAAATCCATAAAATTGTTTTCCATTTTCAGAATAGCAGAAAACGTTGATAATGTTCAAGGATTGTGTAAAATTTCGAAAACTCCGAGCTCAATCATTCAAATTGCAATTCCCTATTGTAATTCTATTCCCTCGTCGACGAGGAATGCGCCTCGCGATCGCGTTAAGGAAAAACGAATGGACGTCGAAGATAAAGAGCCTCGAAAGACGGGATTGGTGGGAGCCGAGATTTAGCGGCCGGCGAAAAGGAATAAAGAGCACGTTGCGAGCGCCATAATGCGAGTTTAGGCGAAGAGGAGAGAAGAAAACTCGCTTTGGGGCCCACGCCCTATCGCTCCTTGGCGAGCGTGCATCTATGTCAGACGTGGGACTACCCGTACGGGAAAAAAAGCTTTATTGTCTTCGTAGGAAGAAATGACTCGCCGGTAG
Source organism: Platygaster orseoliae (assembly GCA_030522825.1). NCBI lineage: Eukaryota > Metazoa > Arthropoda > Insecta > Hymenoptera > Platygastridae > Platygaster > Platygaster orseoliae. The sequence goes on along the minus strand of JAPYZL010028371.1, from coordinate 14,536 downwards.
AGTGTCCCTCGCGGATCGTGATTGCGACGAGACCGCGCCACTTATGCGCGGATGTATATTTTCTCGAGCCAACTGAAATCGCCCAAGAGAAAACGCGAACTCGGCGGTAATCAGCGCGTGTCCGCGAGTGATTTGCGCTGACTTTCGTGAGGGGCCAGTCGAAATCGCGGACAATGGTCGGGAGGGGGAGGGGGGAGGTAATGAAGATTAGCAGAAATAGCAACCTTGATTTTCCAAAATAAACTGAAAGAAAATGTATCAATAATTATGAATTTGTATGTATTTCTATTAAAACGATTGACTTTTTCAGGTTATCCGAAGGTTATTGAGGGTTTTGAGAAATCTTAATTTTGAACAGAATTTTCAAAAATATTGACAATATTTGTAAGATTTTCGGGTTTTCATACGGTTTATGTTAAGTCTTATGTTTTTTTTTTGCAATTTTTCAGAATTTTTGAGAATCTTGATGATTTGTTGGTTGTTTTTTTTTATTTTTGAAAAAAATTACATTTACAGATGTGATACACATTATTTGAAATGAAATTTTCACAAATTCGTATATATTTTTACGAAAACGGCGGAACTTTCCAGGATTTACGTAAGTTATAGAGATTTTATAGAATTTTTAATAGATTCAAGAGATTTTGATGTTTGCTTTTGATGATTTTGCATTGTTTTAAAAAAATGTATAGATCGATACAGATTTTGAGGTAAATTTTCGAAAATTTTCTGCTTTATTTATTTTTTTTTTCTGTAGTAACAAAAACCAATGAGTAATTTTTTTGAAATGAAATTAGATAAAACATAAAAATAAAAACAAATTTGAATGAAATTATATCTGATATTCTGAGTAAATTTGATAAATTTAATAATTATCTTTCATAATTTACTTTATAAATACTTTGTGAATAGATTCACAAATAATCCAAACCGAAATTAAAATTGAATCAAATGAAAAATGAAAGGACATAATACATATTTTTTCTAATATATAAAAAAATACTAAAATGAATTTAAAATCCAAAATTTCAGTAGTATTTACTTAAAAATACAGAAGTATTTGTCGAGGAGTCGATCCAATAGTTTCAATTTCAAACTTGAGTAACTTTTTTGATCTTGAACTTTGTAAAAAGTGGTAAAAGACTATTCAACTTTAAATTCAAGAGGGGATATTACATTTTTTTGGTTCAGGGATTTTGCTACAAATTGTATTTTAATATATTTTTTTAAATATATCTAATGAATTGAACAGATTTTTAAGTTAATTTTCAATAGTTTTTACAATGAATTGTATTTCACTAAATTATGAATTTTTATGATTATTGAAAATGTATTTATTTTCTACAATGAATTGAGAACGATTGAAAATAAAATATAAAATACTAGCATAAAAAATGGAAATGAAACAAGTATGTCCCACTAAAAATAAAATGAAAAAAAAAATACTTTATATAAAACGTAACAGTATATTTTTATTCAACGCCATGTGGAAAAGACCATCTTTCCACACGCTCGGGTGATGCAAAACTGGCATTGCCACACATTGTTGAATAAAATATAGTTCTTGACTAGTGTAGATTTTTTCACTCATCTAATTACAACGCTCGTTTTCAGCTCGCGTTGCAACTTTCAGATTCGTTAAAAAAAACTTTTCCACACTAGTTGAGAAATTTACTATACTAATTACATGAATTAGTCATAACGAAAAGAGGGTAAAAAGTGGGAAAGAATTTTTTGGTTCGGAGGTTTGGTACAGTACCAAATTGTATTCAGTAAAATATTTATCAATAAATTTCTTATTTTTATGAGTTTATTATTTAATAACATCAAACTTTACAAGTTGAGTAGGAATTTAATAGTTCAATTAAGAAAAATTATTTAAATCTTTGAATCAATAAAATTGGATGAGAAATAAGTTAATATCATTTTTTTGTTATCCATGTATCTCTCAAAGACAAATTTTTTACGCTAATTTTAGTTTGTTTAGTTTGTTTAGTTTATGGTAAAAATACGAAAGAATTCAATAAATGTTTTTCCCCTTTTGAAATTTAAATGAATGTAAATAAAAATTTCTTAAAAATGTAAAAAGGAGGAAAAAGCTAGAAAAACTTGGAACTTTACAGAATGGAATTTTAATAAAATTTATAACAATACCAGAAAATCCATCTGTAAATAGATTTATTTAAAGAATGAATCTTAATATAAATTTCTCAAAAATGTAAAAAGGAGGAAAAAGTTGAAAAACTTGGAACCCTACAGAATGAAATTTTGTAAAATTCATAAAAATACTAGAAAATCTATTATTATAAAGATTTTGAATTCATCATTATCAGCATCGTGGGATGTTATGAATGAAATATTGTTATTTTTTTATTCTTATTTATATTCTTTTACTAAAAATATAGAAAGATTTGAATCCTAGTAGATAGAATTGTAAAAATTAATTTATAAAGTTATATAAATACCAGGAAATATATACTAATGTATAAATACTGGGAACATAAAAATACTTAAGATACTAAAGATCTTTGAAAATGTATTGAATTTGGTTTCGTGTCCTTATTGAATATTTATTATCATTTTAATTTATTATACTGGAAAATTTTGAATTGTAGAAAGGAAAATTCTAAGGATTAGTTGAAAAATATATAAAAATATGCAAATAATTTTTTCTATATTTCCGATATTACTGATAGTAATAAATAACTCATTTCCTGATATTTGTTATTACTGAGAATCAACCGGTAGTAAACATGGTGGAACGATAAAACATAAATGCAATGAAATAATATAGGGTTCGAGTGCGCGTGCGTTCCCCACCCGAGGAGAACCGGCACCACACCAGAGTCACCAGACCTGACGAGATTCGGATCCGAGGGTTGCCAGTCGTCCCGGCGACGTCGCGACGCCGGGGAATCGCGATGCAATTTTTACCGCGATCAGAAATCTCTTCAATAATCACTTTTTTCCCTCACAACCCGTTTTCACTGACCTTCAATCGCCCAATTACCGATCTTTGACGCGAGTGAGTTCTCTCTGAACTTGAATCAGATGTTTTAAATTTCGTTTACCAGAGTTTATCGAAGGTTCTAGATTTTTACAGAAATTCGTAAAAATAGCGACAATCTTCGTTGAACGAAATATTTTTTGAGTCTGTAAAATGTTATAAATACCTATCATATGGTTTCTGTAGTTTTGTGGAATTTCCAAAATTTCTCACAATTAACAACATTTCTGGATACTTTCTGAGTTTCACCAACTTTTTCGAACTGTTTAGGAATTAAGGATTAAGTCTTTTAATTTTTTGACAGTAGATTGTAGTGATTGAAAAAATTTATTTGATCGAATTTATTGAATTATACTATAACTTCTGACAATTAGTCGTTTTTGACTGATTCAAATTTAGAGAGTTTCTTACGACCTCATAAAAAACACGTTAATCATCGATCGATGACACTGAGTCATTTTTCATCGGAGTTGATTTACCTCGAAATCACGAAACGGTTTTCATACTTGATGAAATCGCGAATTCCGGAATGTCGAGATAAAATTCCGCCGCGTTTTTCATAGTCTTCTGGAGCTTTGATGTGACGTGAAAGAGATATTAAAAATTGCAGAGATTCCTTGAGAGGAGGGGGAAGAGGGGATTTTTGCATAGAGGGGTTTTTTTTATGTGAGTTGAATTTTTGATGGATTTCGGAAAGGAGAGTGAATTTGTGTTTTGCGGGATATGGGGGGAAAAGAGAGGATGTTTGAAGTTTTTTTGGAATTTTTGGGGTTCTGGAGAGTTTTGGTTTTGCCGTTTTAAGGGTGTCTTTTCGGAGGATTTTTTGTTTAGTTATTTGCGGTTGATTGTTATGGTTTGAGTCGTATTTTTTTGTTTTCCTTTTTCATTGGATCAAGTAATTCGTAATTATAAAAAGTTTGTTTCTGGATTCTAGCATATGCTGAATTAGAAAAATGATTTTTTCAGAATCTCGACTTTTGTTATTTTTGTAAAATCGATCAGTACAACTGAATACGATTTCTACGACTTTTTATAACGTTTTCAAAATAAATTCGATCAATTGTCTGAACTGAAAATAGGCTTTAATAAATTTTTCTCGCAGATTTTTTTCTTTGTTTTTTTTTTTATTCATACTGTTTGAATGGGACCAAAAAAATGAAATATGAGTATTTCATGATACTGCTCCATTTTTTTAAATTTCTTTTTCATTTTGTTACATCTTCTGTTCTGTTTGCTTTCATGTCTCTGATATTTATTTTCAAATGACTCATCTAAAAAACTTTATCTAAACGTTCTTCGAAAAACGATACATTTTGTTTGATATAACAGTTAAGTTAGCATTATCATTTTTTTTTAGTTTCATTGATTGCACGAGTTTTTTAGAAAATTTTTCATGAATCAGGCACCATTCATTTTTACTATTAAAAAACAGTTTTTATGAATGTATTTAGGTTTTTTGTTAGGATTTTTATTATATGAAGTATTTTAAAAACAATCTAATAAATTAAAAAATTTATTTTAAAGTAATTTAATTTCAATTTTTTATTTTAATTTTAAATTTAATTTTAAAAATTAAATAAAAATATTCAGAAAATTACATTGGAACTGATTTAACAGAAAAAGTTAAGAAAAATGGTAAAAACAAACGTGAAACAAAATATACGTAAAAATGAAAACGAAAATTCTACTTGAGCATTTGATTTTGTGTAAAAAAATACGATTTTGGCTCCAAAGTCGACAAAAATTTTTTATCACTATTAATCTACAATTTACGTTAAAAAAAAAATAGAATACATTTTTTGTTATTGTTTATTAATTATACATAATCATCTATCTTCCAAATTTTCTTTGTATACATTATTAAGTAGAAATCTTTGGAAATAAGCATTGAAAAAACCAACCTTGATAATAATCAATTTTATAATAAAAATTTTGGAAATACTAAAAAACTGTAGCAATTGGATATTACTTATTGAAAAAATTCTTAAAAATCTAAAAATATACCGGGTGTCCGGAAGTCGCCGTATAAGCGGAAAACCATGGTTTCCTTGTAAAATTCTAAGACGATTTTTCCTTTACCACTTTTTACAAAACTCAAAATTCACAAAGTTATTTAAGTTTAAAATTTAACCAATAAATGAACTTTTTCGAGGAGTGGGGATAATAACCACGAACCAAACTTTACCCAAATATTCTTCATAATTTTCTGAATCGAAAAGTCCTTTGCCACTTTTCGCAAAACTCGAATATCTTTTTTTATTTTGAGTTTTGCAAAAAGTGGCAAAGGACTTTTTTACTCAGAAAAATATGAGAAAAATTTGGCTAAAGTTTGGAGTTTTGTAAAAAGTGGTAAAGGAAAAATCGTCTTAGAATTTTATAAGGAATCCATGGTTTTCCGCTTATACGGCGACTTCCGGACACCCTGTATAATCGTACGAAGATTACCTCAACATTTCAAAATTAAAAAAAAAATCGAGAAACTTTGAGGAATTAATTAAAATTAATTTTTAAGTTTTATGAATGCCAATAATTCTGAAAATAATTTTCAATTTTCAGATTACCATAAATCGTTGATGAATTTCGAAGATTGTGAAAAATTTTGAAAATTCCAAAAAATACATACAGTATACCTATTGATCAAGTTTATGAATGAAAATCATTCTGTATCTTACATGGCAAAAATGGAAAACCAAAGCAAAAACTGTGAAAAACCACAAGTAAAAAAACTCTGGCTGCCCTTGTTCCTGGAGAAATCCATTGCCCGCAATTACCCATTCGCTAATTGCAGATTTATCGTGCGGTTCAAGCTCGTCAATTTACTTCTAAAACCGCTCAATCGAAGTAGCGCCACTCGTCAAAGTAATTAGAAATTGCAGACGATGTGATTATCGCGCCTGTAAATTCAATTCGTTTTCCTCTCGCGTCGGTGAAAATTTTCGATTGTGTTTTCATAAGGTAACTAGAATGCAGAACAAAAACTAGAGCAAATAAATGAATAACAATTTTTTTAAGCGCTTTTGCTGAAAATTCTTGGAATTAAGAGAGCGCAAGATAATTAATTTGTATTTTTCAATTCTCGTTTCGCATTGTCACATGAGAAATTTTTTCTATCGATGAAGGATTTTATTTTTTTAAGAAAAAAACACTTTAGAGGTGGAATAAAATATAATCGAAAGGTGTAGAACATTGTTCAAAAGTTTTTAAAGAAAATTTTTATAATAATGCAACATACAAGTATGGATTTAAAAAATTTTAAATGATAAAATGATGAAAATATATAATTAATCTAGAAATTTTTAAAACATTTGGACAAAAGAGTTAAATGAAAATAATAAGAAATAATATACGAGTAAAAAAAAAATAAATATATACCTACATGAACATGAATATAAAATATATATAATATAAGTAATATTATACTTATATTATAAATAATATACGTAATATGATACTTTTTATATATAAATTATGATAACACGTAAAATAATAATGAATAAAAAAATGAATAATAATAAAATGATAAATACATGTTATTCATGGGGAATTTTTTATAACATTTGAATATAAAAGTTAAATAAAAATAAGCTTATCTAGAGTAATTTTGATACAACAAAAATGAAACATGAATTTTTGAAAAGCACTTACACCCCAAAACATGCCTCGTACTCGGCACTTTTAGGGAATCTCGTTTCCTCTTTTATTTCCGTTCCATCTCAAAGCTTGTTTGTGCTTTTGCCAGCGACAATGAAACGCATCCTTCAACAAAGCGAACGCGTTTGCATAACAAACATATTTTTGCGCCGCACTCGCGTTTACAGAATACATAAGCGAAGTGAAATGAACATATTTACAATTCAAATAGTAAAAAGTGCCCACGATTTGCTCGTTACCTTTGGAAAAAACGATCTCGAATCGCGCGATCTTCGACTTTCATCGCTTCCCTGCGAAACTTTTCCTCCTTCCTTCTTGATTCTAAGTGATAACTCTGTTTCATAAGGTTGCGTTTCTTCCCTGAATTATTTTTTGGACAAACGTGTTTCTTTTCTGTGAAAATTATCGACAATTTTTCATAATTATTATAAATCTTTTGGATTAACGATGTATATAAATTTTTAATAAAAATAAATGATCTAAACTTTTTTCAAATAAATCAACTAAGGTACTATATTTTAGACTGATTCTACATTATTGTAATACTTACTATTTCAACTTCAACGTCGAAAATCAACTCCGATTAAAATTGAAAATGCCGTGTTTCCTTGCGTGTGTAATCTCAAATCCCTCAATTCTGACGTATTCATACGCGGCTAGATTAGAGAGGAAAATCCGGATCAGTGCGTGATACACGTGAGTTGAAAGTGAAGCCTTGAGGATTTTCGCGATGAATTGCCGTCGGCCGCCAGGTTAAAATCGTGGCCGCTGGCGAGGAGCATTCGATCGCGGCTTATTCCAAACAGTGAATATGCTGCCGCCAATCATCAATAATATCAACAGCGACATACTCACTCTGTACACGAGGCCGGCCAATAATCCCAGAAACAACCGCGTAAACAGGGGTCGTTACGCTGAAATCGGCGTCAGAAGGTAAATTCCGTTCTCAGGCATTTTTCGGAAACACCGATTTTTCGATTTGATGATATTTATCGGAATTTGATATAATCAGAGGCGTAGAAAAAATGTTCGGAAGGGGTTTTTTAAATAAATCTGTCTCGATGTTGTTCTATTGAAAATATTATGAATTATTTAAAAATTTTGAAACACTTCGATTTCTAATGCATCGAAGTTTAGAATATCCAAAAAACTTCAAATCGTATAAATATTGAAAATTAAAAAATAATGAAAGAATTAGAAAAAGAAAAAATTTTGAACCTGAGTGACTAAATAAACACGTTAATCAAGTTTCATTATATTGAGTAGTTATATGAAAAAGTTGAATGTTAGACTCTGGACTCTAAAATTTATATAACTTTGAAACTACACTAATCAAAAAATTGAAAAATTTTATTACAGAAACCAGATTGTCATGAAATTCCAAAAGATGTATTTTTTAAAGTTTTTCAGGAATTTATGAAATTTTCGTAGTTTACGTTATTTTTTGTATTTTGTAGTATTTTTGAGTATTTTTTTAAATTGGTTGTATTTCTATAATTCACTTTGCTGATTTCTAGAATTTGATGATATAATATCGAAATTCACAACTGTTTTGAGTTTCTAGTATTTATAAAAAATTAACAATTGATTTGTAAATTACCATATAAGTTTACAATATTTTTAAACTTGTCTAGGAAATTTAAATCTGTGTAAACTTTTAATATCTTGTGAATTTTTTATTAATTCGAACTTTCTTAAATGTTTAGAAGATTTTGTAGCGTTTTAAAGAATTATTTATAATCTGTAATATTTTCATAGATTTTTATATACCTTTTTTTCAGAATTTAATTTTTTAGAATTCCAAGTTTTATAGATCGTATTTTTAAAATTTTTCAGAAAACAGTTCTGTATGAACTTCTAATACTTTGGGTAATATTTTTATTCATATTTTAAATATTTTATTAATTTCAATTCTTTTTTTTATGTTTTTTTATGCTTCGAAATATTTTTCAGTATTTTTATGAATTTCTGTATAAATTTTTAGAATGCATTGCTATGGAGTTAAATGTTTCTTAAATCTTTAGCATTTTCGTAAATCCTAATTTATTTTTATTGATCACTGGGTTAAAACGACTTCCGACGATTTCTGAAATTAATTTTTTTTTACGTTCTACTAGCTGAATATTTATTTATTTATTCAAACATCTACGGATAAAACCCATTTTTTATGAAATATACAAATGTGAAAAGCGAGTGAGTATGAGTATATGAGTATATTTATAATTATAACTCTCCTCTAACCAGAATTATTGCTGCTTTTTTTGAGTTAGTGAAATGAAGAATTTTGAAATATATTTAAATCTTATAACTAACAGAAAATTATTTGTTACGTTCTCTAGATTTCAGTAAGTGTATGTTTAACAATTTTCATACAGATTATTATTACTTTTTTTAAATGATTACTGCATTTTTTTAAATCATTATCATTGATTCAACCCATTATTTGGTAATTGTTTGTATTTTCATCAATTTTGAAATTAATTACTCCTATTTTTTATTTTTACATGACAAAAAAAAAATCATTTTACCCTAATTTTAGGAGAGGTTGAACCTCCAAAACCTCTTTTTGCCTATAGGCTCCTAGATACATTAATTCAATGAATATAATCCATTTTTGAAATTCAATTTTACTTCAAAATTAGAAGAAAAATAGTAATTTATCACTAAATGTCATGAGATTTCATAACGAAGATTATTTAAAATAAATATTAGAAAATATAAATGCAATAAAACTTGTAAATGATTCAATACTGTTATACATATATCGATTTAAAATAATATAATCGATATATTATTTGGATATAAAACTTTTTTTTTATGTAGAAAAAAAATGTTGTTTGTTTAATTTATTTCAACAAACCCAACGAGTATAGAAAATTCACCAGAAACCTTTCACAAATTAATGACATTGATCTTAACGATTTTTCTAATCATACGATCTTAACAAATAACACGAGTCAACACAAATTGATACCCATAATTTCCTCTAACTAAATAGACTCGTTAAATCCAACGATAATGAGTCACTATCCTTCAAGGACCAACCCCGATGGACCCCCTGATAGTCTCGTTGAGTGATGCAGATGACAAGCAAAATAATTAGTCACGACGGGACGTAATTAATGATCGCGATGAAAAAATTGCGTATCACTAACTTCACCGAGATTTCATAATTTCACGAGATTAATCGGGAACTTCATTACTACCTTCAAAAATATAGTGTAAAAATTCTCACTATAAAAATTTTAAATATAATATACTGTGTACAAGACAAATGGAAAAAAGTATAGTAAAAATTATAATTGATATAATAGGTACAATTTTACACAAAAATGAATTTACAGTAGTACAATTATTACGACACAATTTGTGTACAATACACACGACAAAAATTACAATAATATTGTAAAACTGACAACATTCTACAACATTTTGTCATACGTATTTCGAAAAGTACTCGATTTTTTTCTCAGTGATCGAGTTAAAAGTTGCCAGTTGAAACATCAACTAGTGGAAACATCTTATTCTGATTCCGAGAGCACTTTCCGTGACTCAATCGAGATGGGTGCATTTAGATTAATTTCTTAACTGAGAAAAGTCTGTTTGCGAGACGCGGATTCGGCGAGAATATTCGTCAGAAGAAGTTGCTGATTATATATGAAAGCTCGCAAGCTCCGAGGGGTCCTGCCGAAAAGCTACGACTGCCCCCATTTGTAGTCCATTCGCAGCGAGCGAAGAACTAAAATAAGGAGCTTAGGCTAAGCGGCTTACTTCAAGAATAAACCGAAGGGCTTTGCATGGCACTGTCTGTCAGCCACTTTGCCATTGCCATTTTTGTTTTTATTGCCATCATTAATTATATTTTGACGTTTCATTTATTTATTTATCACGTCCCTCACAATGCTTGATGTGATTGGCAGAAATTAGTTAATGCATAAGGTTTTTGATAAGGTTTTCAAAAAATTATAAAATACTGTATGATAAATGAAAATCAAAAAATGAATAATATTTATAATTATTATTACTAACAATATCTGAAACTTTTAGAAAAATTCATAATTTCCTTCAAAACTTTACCCATCAACCAATTTCTGCCAATCACATCAAGTATTATGAGGAACGAGATAAATAGTTAAATGAAACGTTAAGATATATTTAATGATGTCAATAAAAACAAAAATGACAATGGCAAAGCGTCTAACAGACAATGACAATTTTACGATTGATTTTTGTTTTTACTGTCATGAATAATTATATTTTCATTTTATCTACTTGTAAATTTGTCTGAAAGTTTCACGTATTCTTTATAATAATAATTATAAAAAATCAAATTCTTTTATTATTCCGAGTTTCATTCATTCTATTTGTCATAAAGTGTTGTATAATATTTTCTCTGTAACTACTCAACTTATTTTTTTTTTATACTTACGTGAATAATAGCAAAGTCGTCGATGAGAATTTTTAGATTCTCCGGACGGGTTGCCTGGCTCCATTTTTCTCAATTTACCTCGGCAGGCCACAATGCTCTTGAATAGCAAGATTTACTCGGGCGCGACCCTAACATGAAATTAGTCTACCGGAATGAGAATTTATCTAGGGGCCGAGCGTTTTTCGGACAAGTGAAAAGTTAATGAACGATCACAGTGGTTTTGGTCGCTGAAATTTACAGAGAACCATATATTTTATGTGCAGTTCGCTATCGAAATAAATTCCAAAAAGTTTTTTATAACATTTAACCTAATGATTTGATTAATAATTTAAAATACTTCACTCAACCACGTACCATATATATGTGCTGCTATTTATAATATTTTTATCTTTTTACTGTAATTAGTACTGTAACATGGAGTAAATCTATGAGCGGAAGAGAATAAAATATAAAGAGGTAATAAGTAAACAGTGTTAATTAGCTAATTTTTCGATTACCAAAGACTGCGAGTTTTTTAGAGACTGACTCAACGATCTTCTTAGAAACTCATTATGAAGATCCGGAAATTGCTATAAAAACAGTCACTTTACGATGTCCCTAGTTACATGAAAAAGGTCGTAGTAAATGCTGAAAGTAATTTCAAGTCTTGAAATAGTTCTAGCACTTGAAAATTTTCTATACACTTTTTTATAGAATTTTGAGGTTTCGATTTTTTTCTTGCACGTAATATATGGGGAAAATTTCACAATTATTTTGAAACTAGTGGTTTATTTTGACTAACTTCTTTTTCCGAGTGCTAGAACGCCGGTGCGGTGAACTATTTGAAAAGTCTTGATCCAAGCATGCATGTTTAGAGAGCGTTTTCGGTAGTTCGAACCCCTCCCGACATAATTAGGGTAAAATTAATTATTGTTTCATGTAAAAATAAACAAAAGGTGTAATGAACTAAAAAAACAATGGAAATATAAATAATAACAAAATAATTGATAAAAATAATTTTTGTTAATGAAGTAATCAATGAAAGTGAAAATAAAAAATAATGAAAATAGGTGGAAAAGATCAAAATTGCACATGTTGAAATTTTAAGGATGTAATATAATATGAATAAAAATAAATTCTCATTCTTATTAAATATAATCATATAATTATTAATTTTCCTACATAATAGTTCTTATTCTTCTTAATAAAATAAGAATAAAAATAAATTTAAAATAATAACCTCAATCTTAATTTCAATAGAATTATAATTACAAATATTTGCCTAAAGTAACGCAGAAAAAATAAATTTGAGAAAACTCTTTTAACCTAATAATCAATAAAAAAAAAAGAATTTATAAAAATATCGAATAACTAAGAAACTTTGAACCCTGAAGAATCTAATTCTAGAAGTTTAGACCGTAATTCATAAAAATACCAAAAAGTATTTCTAATAATACTAATAATAACTCTGAAGAAATACTAAAAGTATTAAAATTGTATGAAATAACTGTTTTCTGACAAATCTGAACGAATACGTACGATCTATAAAACTTGGAATTCTAGATCATAAAATTCTAAAAAAAACGTATATGATATTTTATTAAAATACCTGGAATTTGTACGAATGCTATGAAAGTATACAAAATCTTATAAATACTCAAAAAATTACAAAAATATAAAAAATTCATTAGTTATTCAAAATCTACGAAGATCTAATGTTCCCAGAAATCTTTTAAAATACTGGAATTCTAACAAAATTAAAAATTCTGAAGCATTAAGGAATCTATATAGTAACTTACAAATCAATAAAAAAATCTATAAAAATACAATACACCCAAAATCGTTGTCAATATCAATACTTTAGCATTGAATTCTAAAAAACTGTAGAGTGAGTCATAGAATTCCAAGAAATCTATTGAAATACCGAAAAATACTTAAAAATTTTATGAATAACGTGAAATATGGAAATTTCAGAAATTCCTGAAATACTTCGAAAGTATAATTATTTCTTTTGAGATTTAATGATTGTTAATTTTTGATGATGTAATTTTAGTAATAAGATTTTCAATTTTACGAATTGCGAACTTTCGAAGTTATAGTATCGAACATTTTCACATATGTACGTACACATTAAATATAATGGAACTTGATTTTTGTGATTTTTAAATCACTTATACTAGAACTTAGTGTTTTTAGAATACTTTTAGTATTTTTCATATTTCCTTATCGTTCATGCATCTGCAGGGGTTTTCTGGTATTATTAATCTATATATACTCTGAATAAACAATTTAGTTGGCTTAAACAAACGTTGGTCGTTATTTGATCACCTAAATATTTGGTTTACTTAAAATAATATATATTTCAGAGAAACAAATTTTTTTTGACTTTGAGATATTTTTATTTCGGACAAACCAACTGAAATTAACAAAAACGTAAATTTTTTTGACCAAAATGAAATTTGTTTGTCTGAGCTGAAAATTCATTTATCTGAATCAAATATGCTGTTTGTCAAATAACGACCAAAATTTGTATCAGCTAACCAAATCAGTTTTTCAGTGTAGCTTTCTTAAATTCAATGCTCTAAGGATCAGAGTGTTCTCAAAATTTTTAATATCAAGACAGATTTTCCAAAAAAAAAATCCCTGCACAAAATTTCTTTTTCCCACGCCCCTGAATTCAAGTACAATATGAAATTTCTAGAAATTCGTAATAAAATACGACTTCATCTTCATTCTCTCTTCTCTCTGCAAAAGAGAAAAACGGGAAAAGGAAATGAGAAATGTTAAGTGAAAGACTATGATATCGGTTCGCGTAAATTGCGTAGGTGACTACGGATATTAGAATATCCGGTTTCTAGTTAGGCCGAAACAGTCTCTAGGTGAAACCGAAGCCTAAGAAGCGCCTCTTGAATTTCGCAGCCAGCGAGGTTGGGTTACGACGCGACACTTGATGCAATGCACCGAGTAGCTCTACGCTCTGTTTCCCCGCTTCCCCGCCTTTTTTCGAGCCATTTTTCTGCATTATTCTTTGCGTTTTCAATTTTCCCTCGACGCCTCTCGAATCCATACCCTGTTTCGAGACATGAATTCATTAACGCTGCTACTTTGAATTTTATCGAGTCTGCAGTTCAGAGGACGCCGCGAAAATTTGTCTTGACTATGAAAAATTTTGAAAAACAATAGTTTAAAAAATTTTCAGAAATGTAAAAAAAAATTGGGAAATTCACAGACTATCAAGGAGTCTAAAAAATGTCGAAAAATTAGTCATTGATAATTTCGAAGATTGTGGGAAATTTTGATAATTTCGTTAAAAATAATAAACAAAATCGTCTGCCAATATTTTCTTTAAGGGGGTCACCTCATGTAAATCGAAAAAAAACGTGATTTTTTAAGAATTTTTTTTAATGTCAAGGAATTATTATACATTGTTTTTTCGAAATGTATATTTGAGACAACTTTTAAGTAATATT
>JAPYZL010028359.1:0-16400 GCA_030522825.1 Platygaster orseoliae | reverse complement strand
TTTCCTTAAAACATGTACCAAAGGGCCCAGATTTGCATTTTTTTCTTATTATAAACAATTTTGAGTGCGAATAACGGTCGCGATCACATTTTTTAATTTTTCAATGATTTTACATAAACTTTTTCCACGTCTTAAACGTCTCTAAATGTTTATTTCATGAGCAACATTTTCGAAGTTGCTTTTTAAGAGGTAGGGGAATAAGGTTCGATTTTCCTTTCGTTGGAAATGACAAACATTTACGACAAAAAAAATTTTAATTATATTCATGAAAAAAAGTTACTCGCCGAAAATCACACTTAAGCACAATCACACAATCAAGGGTTATCTATCATCCGAGAAGTAGAATTGACGACATAAATACTACTGATGTTACTGATGCTACTTGCACAAAACGCGCGTAAATGCTAAATATTACAACGTGTCGGTATAGTAGAAAACTGCTTAAATCAGCTGTTAGTCTACTGAATTGAACGAATTTCATATTTTTAAAAAATGTTGTACAAGAAAAAAATCAGAAACTGCTACCGTAGCGAAAGACTAACAGACAAATTAGACTTGGAATTGAAAAATCTAAATTCACTTAAAAATAAATAATAATAAATAAATGAAATTATAGGTTCATTCGAAATGCGTCTGAAAAATGTCCAAATATGATGATAATAATCGAAGACGGAAATAAAAAAAAAGAAAAATTGAAGCAATGTACAAATGTTTGGGCTGAAATTCATTTAATTTTTTGTACATTTGAAAGACGATCATGAAAAAAGATTTCCGAAAATTTATTTCGATTTATTATTTTCTCTTTTAGAATGAACCTTTAACTGTGAACGGAAATAAACTCATAACGATTGAGGAGCCACTTTTGGCGAAAAAATGACATTTTTCATAAAACTGAATAATTAGCACTATAACTTTGAAAAATCATAATTCCTAAACAACGAATTTCTGCATCTGGAGGCGGATATATAATTTGGTTCATATATATAACTGTTTAAGAAAAAAATATGAAGAAAAAAAAATGATGCAATTCGAAATTTTTTGATTTTTTTGCGGAAATCACGATATAAAAAAATTTTTTTTGAAAAAACCAAGTTTCATATTTTTTTCTTTTAGAGGGACCTTTCAGTTAAAAACAGAAAAAAAAAGTTTTTGAAGATCAGTCATTTTTTCGCAGTTATCACATTTTTAAAAAAAATTAACGAGCGCCAATAGCGCGAAATCGAGTTTTTGGACAAATTTTCAAAAATTCCCTATGACGAAAGAACTCAAAACTAAGCAAAAGGAAAAAATACGTGTCTCATCAATTTCGGTGTAGAAAATTTGAAAAAAATTTCACGAAAAAAAAAAGTCGACCCGAATTGCCTGGACGATTTCATTTGGAATGACCCAATGATCAAATTAATAAGATTTCCACATTTTCAGTACAAAAATGAAGAAACTAACACAGAAAAAAAAATTTTTTCAATAAAAATTTTTTTTGGCAAGGAATCTATTGAGTGATATGTGTGAATTTGTGAATAAATACATGCACAATATATAAATTTGTGACATGAACAAATGCACAATATGCTAATGTGTATAAATACTCGCTCTGCTTATTATGCGCAAGACTCCATCCACCTTTTTATATTTATTCTCTGAATACTTTAAGATATTGATATTAATACTGTAAAATAGTCGAGGTGTGCACGCGAAGTTTTGAATACTAACAAATGAAAATTCAAAGATCCATGGTTCATTTTAGGTGTCATCTTTGCCCAGCACAATATCCGACTCAACAAGCCTTGACGATGCATAAGCAAACCTACCATAAGGAGGTTGATTCATCAATGCAAAACGGTGCGATAGAGCTCGCGATACCAGTTGTCGATTTAAAATCGCCTGTTACGATCAATCGACTCAATAGCCTGGGAATTCAAAGTTACATACCATTGTCACAATTAAGTGCCCAAACAGGTGGTTACTTCGGATTGCCGATTGTAAATGTCGAAGGGGCAAGGAACCCTAACACGTGTAACTTGGGAGCACTCGGCGCTATGTCCATTTTGAGCCTTGGTCCCCTCAAGAATTTGCCTAATAGGTAACTGTGATTATTTGTTTTTTTTTTCTTGTTGTAATCACATGCAATGGTGTGAGTGGATACTATTCCTCACCTTAAAGTTAAGATTGTTTTCGTTTCCTTTTATCGGCTCTTTTTTTTCTGTTTCCTGGGGGATGCTAGTGTTCACTAAGCATTGAATAGTCATGGATAGTGTAACTTATGGCCTTTGTGGATGAACATTCTATTTTTATTATAAAAATTTTGAGATGCCGAAAAGGAAAACTAAAAATTTCATTGCGTGATTTACATTGTAAAATATAAGAACTCACATGATTTCCTTTTGCAATTTTTTCATTGGTAATTACAAAGAACAAGTTTTATGTGGGTTTACTTCAAAAACCAAAATACTGGATTTTCTCGAGGTATAATTCTTGGGATTACATTTTGTGAAGTTCTTATGTTTAAACTTTCACATACATTATTTGAAATGTTAAAATTTACAATAAGATTTTTTTGAAATTCAAAGTGTTTTACAGAATTCGAAAAATTCGAGTATTTTTTTGTCGAACTTTTGGTATAAGGAAATTGCATGTGGGATTTTTCAGGTTCGTTAATCAAGTTTTTTGTACTTTTCATGAGTTCCTTTGAGTTTAACATTTTGTTTATGGTATTTTCTGTAAAGAATGATTGTACCTGTCTTTTTGGTAAAATTTTTGAAAATTTGTAGTTATCTGAAAATTTGGATCAAAATTACAGTTATCTTCAAATTTTTTTTACTTTTCCCGATTTCGAAAATTTTCTAACATCACGAGAAAAATGTAAATGTGCAATACAAATACGATTTGTAAGTTTTAGTATTACAAGTTTGGAAACGCTGAAACAACTTTGAAGGTTGACAACGTTTTTATATTTTTTGTTTCATCTGCATGTATCCTAATTTGATGATTCAAAAAACGCAGAGTTAATATCCTATTTTTCACGCAAAAAAATCAGTCCTTCAAACTTACGAATTTGTTCAGATATAAAATACATTAATATTCGTTGGGCTTTGTTTTGAAATTTGAAAAAATACAGAACCAGCAAGTCACGAATATTCGAAAATTGAACACTTTTCATTCTTTATGGAATAGAATATGCAGTATATTTTTCGAAGTAAAAATTTGAATATATATTTTTTAATTGTTTATAATTAGATCATCAATCAGACTATCAATAAACTATTGATGTTTGTTGAACACTTGATTAAACACATAATACGTCATGCAACTGAGGGAATGGGTCGGGTCTTCTAGTTTCGTTACATTTTGTAGAATATCCAAAAACATTTCTGAATATTTCTGATTTTTAGACACTTACGAGAGTTTGTATTTTCGAAAATTGGCAAGGATTAAGAATTTTTAATATTTTATTTCCAGTGGTTTTAGAGAATTCGTTTCAGCTTTCAAGATTTTAATTTATTTAATACAACGCAATTTATGTGCAGTTTTAAAGATTTTGTAGCAATTTGTATCTTCAGGTTTTCAAAATTATCAAATATGCTTATATTCCGAAAAAACATTATAAATAAATAAATAAATGAGCAAAAAAATATTAGGTTAAATGATTTTTAAAAACATTTTATTCAGTCAAAATCAACCATACGTTGCAACTAAGTGTTCCTGTATTATTTTTATTATTTGATTTTACATCAGAATTTAAAATTTTACTGAATTTTCAAATATATGCAATAATTTTGCGAAATGTCGTAGGGTTTCTTCAGAATTTTTTAAAAAATTTCATTGGAAAGGAAATCGTTTACCAAAATTTAATAGTAAAAGAGATTATTTTATAAATTTTTTTTTAATTATTGTTAATTTGAAGAAATGCTTTTCAATGTACTTTATTTGCAGGTTTAATAATCTTCGAAGTTTTTCAAAATTCTTATTTAAGTAATTTTTATTTAGCGTTTGATGGTTTTTTCAGAGCTTTTAAAAATTTCATGAAATTTTAAAGACTTCTTTCATTTTTTTCGAATGAGAATCATTCAAAGAACAAGAAAATTTGAGGAGTGTTCTAAAATTTTACAAAAATGCGTCTTTTTTTAAAACCTTCATAAATTTCGAAGAATAAAAGCAAGTTCATTACGTTTTTCAGATTTTTTCTAAAATGTTATATTTTCGACAAGTACAAATTGATTTACGAACTTTCTCCAAAAAATATTACTTTATATATAACTGTAATAATGAGTGTGAATTATGAATTTGTCTTTGAAAATTTTTTACAGTTAACCTTCCAATTAAAAATGTTCATGTTGAAAAAAAAACTAGAAAAGTAACGTAGCGTTTGGATAGTGACCTGTGACCAAAATGAGTGACACATTGTGTGACGTCTCAACACCCCGGTGACATTTTTGAAATGTCGCGAAACGAAGCGACGTATTGTCCCACGTGGATTCCTTACAAAATCTTTCGCCTTTTGGTAAAAAATCAGCCAATTTGATTAAAACTCATACCTGCATGATTTCGTTGAAAAAATCTGTGATTTGAGGCACGGTCCAAGGGAATCTAGCAAATATTTTCACCCATGTATACAACTCTTGCAATTATTGTCAAATGCAATACATTTATAGGTTATTTGGGTTTTTTGAAATTGTTTTTTACCCTCGAAAAGCGGCGACCTATGAGCCAATAACATGATAAATTCGCGAATGGATTAGATTTTAATTACTAAATAATGTATGTTGTATATGCAATACGAATCAGATTTATTCATATATTTTGAATTATGTGTAAAATATATGTGACACACTAAGAGCAACTAAGATTGCATATTTATTTTCACATCTTCGTTTCATTTATGTCTAGTTTATAAGTTCCTTGTAAAAAATACATCTCTTTGTAGGTCGCTTTTCTTCTAGGGACTTTGTTTTTTTGTTATTCATTCAGTAATTCACAATCAATCAAACAAAAAATTGTTACTTGCAAAGCTGAAGAAATGTGTATAACGAATGTAATCAAGCATTGTACAAAACTATGTGGTAAATGCGAAGCTAGATTAGATTGACGGATTGTTTTTGTATAAGCGTATTGGTAAGTGAAATTGAGAGTAGATTGAACATTTTCGAGGTTGAAAGGACTGTGTAAGTTTATTAATTATGTAAAACGTTTATATTTGCATTTAAGGTTGTTGTAAATGAAAGCAGCTGACTACAGATTTTGGATGCAGCGCATACTTACTATTAAAAAACTATGAAATGGTGCGAATGTATTTATTTGAAGGCTCGCTCTATGAACATGCAAATATTCAATTGAAATTTCTTGACATTATTTTTAAGGAATGTTATCATTTTTTTCTTACATAGTTGTGCTATTACGTTCAAGCACTGATTACAGTAATGTTAAGACATAATACAAGTCTGTAAATAATTGTAAAATATCGCGAGTTATTTAAATGCTCCGAAAGAGGAACCATTAAACACGTTTAAAAACACATTGGTAAATAGTTTTTGGAAAATTTTACCGATGATACATGCTTCTGAATCAATGGAAAGGATTCAGGTTTCTTTTTTTTTCTTTTCACGGCTTGCTACTTTCAAGGGGAAAAAATCCATCGAGTATATTTTTTAATTCTTGATATTTAATTGGAGAAAAGTATTATGTCAATTACATTGTGTTGTGGTGGACGATGTCTGTGAAATTAGTAAGCCTTCTAATAAATAAGCTACAAATACTTGTGTAATTTTCTACTGCGTGATTGGCGTTCTTTCAGTAATTAGTGTAAAACTTGATTTTGGAATAAAGAGCGTTGTTAACGAAATTCACATTACAACCATATTTTTATTTCGCATCTAAATTTTGTTTAATTTCGGTTAAAAATACAAAAGCATTTTTAAAATGTGATGCCGCAGTCTTCATCAATCCTTATTTACTCGAATGAGCAAGTCTTGAAAGATATAAATAATTATTTATATATTTACACCGAGTCAAAATAAATACAAATTAGCGTCGACAGCGTTTAGCATCTTTAAGTGCCTTCAGCATAAGGGGCGCGGTTACTTTTTTGCCGGGTCGTGATGCTGTAAAAAAACAAATTCAAATACTATCATTAAAAAAATTGCAAGGAAAAAGAAAAGATTTTTTTTCTTACAGTTTGCGTTTTGTTGAGGCGGAAAAATCTGTGAAACGGGTGCGGTCAAATTTTTTTTCAACTTGGATAAGACTGGTTTAGCCATTTGGCTACCAGTCCCAAGTTTCATTTGCTTTCTTAGAACTTCACGAGGAGGCTTCCCAATGCAATTCGAAATGATAGTTCTTTTTTGGGGATTTTTTTTGAGTCCTTCAATTTTGAATTTCTCAGTAAATGACTTCAGTTTATCCTCTTTAGACTGCACGCAACGCTATAAAAAACAAATTTCTAATTAGTTCATCTATTTTCTAATTCAACTTCGAGGAAGTGTGGATAACGAGACAAAAAAACTTACCAAATAAAATTCTCTGTACGTTTCATCCTCTTGCTTGACCTCAGTACGGAATCTCTTATTGGAATGATGACGCCATAAGTCATCAGTTTCCATGTACAAATCTCCATTTACTTCCTCGATCGTAAATAGCTTTTCCGGAGTCACTGTCTGTAAAATTGGCCGAAGCAGAAAATACGGAACAGCGCCTATTTCCTCCAAGCCTGAAAAACATAAAATTCACAATGATTCAATTAATTTTTCAGATTCATTTCAAAATAAATATCTCCTATTGAGAATAATAAACAAATTAATATGTTTTTCTTACCATCAGCATGTTTGATAAGAACTCTGGTACACAAATCTATAAGGGATGGAACAGTGGTGTTGATAGTCTTGTTTCCAGAGTAAACCTTGGTCCTAATAACATTAAAATTTTTTGTTGATTATTTTCAATCGAGTTTTTCAATTTTTTTCATATAATTATAAAGGAATTTCTCATACCTTGCATGTTTTTGGAAAATAACTGCTTCATCGTATGAGTGCCGTGGAGTAGAATATCCTTTCGGTTGATTTATAGGCCTGTAATGAGGGCTTATTTCGGGCAGCATCATTTGATCGACAATTTGTAGTTGATTCAATTTCTGAGATGGCAGAGGCTACGCAAAGGACAAAAATTACTCATAACTTTTATTCTAGAGTAATAAAAAGGAATCAAAGATAATTCGAATAACGAGGAAATTGAAACAAGATTCCTTTCTGAAACCAAATTTGGACGATATCTTAAAATACTAAAAAAAAAATTCTTACAACAGTCAAAGCTGAGCTAGAACATGGTAGTTGTTCAAGAAGTGACGAGCAGGATTCAGGTCTATCAGTTTTTATAATTTTTGGGCCTGTTTTGGTACCGATGCTGCTACGTGATTTTTTGGTCATATTTGCGCTGCATATTCCCAAGGCTTCAGCGAAGCTTTTACCTATTAAAAAAAAAAAAATTTGCATCGAACAATTATTTGACTTATAAAAATTATTTTTAAGTGAGGATTATAATATGTGACGTGCTCTGACAAAAGGGACCTTCTCGGCAAAAGTGAAAGTTTACACGGCGCGCTGTGGAAAGCGTTGAACTGCCATTTAAACCCATGTAAATTATTTTCTTCGTCAATTGATGTTTTGTTTAAGAACCATAATTTCGGAATTTCGTATTGTGTCAATTAAAGATTAGTAATAGAACTTATAGAATCAATCATAATACGAAAATCGATTTTTTGCCGAGTAGGTCTCTTTTGTCGGAGCGCGTCACATATATTTAATGATTATGAATAATATTTAACTTGAAATGAACATTTTTTTTATTTAAGAGTAAAATCACTCTCTTGAAAATCTACTTTACGAATTCAACAGAAAATTTTTTAATGAAAATTTACTGCAAATTCTTTGTAAATTCATGATTAAAATTGTGTTTATTTTGAAAAAAGTGTTGTGCTAACTTAACGCATGTGGAAAAAAATTATGAATAATTTTCTGTAGGCTTATTAAAATTTATTTTCAATTATATTATTTAAGTATTTTTTTAATATTATTTTAAAAATTATGAATAATTTTCTTTAGGCTCATTCTTTCATGACAAAATTTTTTGTTCACTGGCTTTGTAAGTAGATGAAAAATATTTTTACCAGAATAACAATCGATTCCTTCTACATCATCTTCAGGGTCCAATTTTCTCTTTAGCTTCTTCTGAATTTTCTCCGTATCATCTGTATCCTTGATCTTGGTTTCCTTTTTCTCCACGAAATCTTTCTTTTTTGCATGCTTTTCCTTGTCATATTCACATTTGACTCTTGATTCCGTCGTCTCCATCCTGCTTTTTCTTTTTCTATGTTTTTCATCGTCATGTTTTTTCTCGATTTTAGTTTGTTTTTCCTTGTCCTGTTCATTCTCAACTTTAATTTCCTTTTTCACCGTAAAATCTTTCTTTTTTGCATGCTTTTCTTTGTCGTGTTTTTCCGAGCTTTTCATTTTTTGCATCTCCATCAAATCTTTTCTTTTTGCATGTTTTTCCGGGCCATGCTCATTCACGATTTCAGTGTCATTCATGATTATGAAATCTTCTTTTTTTGCATACTTTTCTTTGTCATGATTTTCCGAGCTTTTCATTTTTTGCATCTCTATCAAATCTTTTCTCTTTG
Source organism: Platygaster orseoliae (assembly GCA_030522825.1). Lineage (NCBI taxonomy): Eukaryota > Metazoa > Arthropoda > Insecta > Hymenoptera > Platygastridae > Platygaster > Platygaster orseoliae. The sequence goes on along the minus strand of JAPYZL010028359.1, from coordinate 7,735 downwards.
CATGTTTTTCCGGGCCATGCTCATTCGCGATTTCAATGTCATTCATAATTATGAAATCTTCTTTTTTCGCATGCTTTTCTTTGTCATGTTTTTCCTGGCTTTTTATTTTTTTCATCTCCATCAAACCCTTTCTCTCTGCATGTTTTTCCGGGCCATGTTCATTGGCGATTTCAATGTCATACATCATTATGAAATCTTCTTTTTTTGCATGCTTTTCCTTTTCATGTTCAATCTCCAATTTCAATTGCTTCATGTCCAACGAATCTTCTGTTTTAGCACGTTTTTCCTCGTCATGTGCATTCTCGATTTCGATTTCCTTTTTTTCCACGAAATCTAATTTTCTTTTAACCTTTCCTTTCTTTCTTTCATATTCTTCTTTCATTTTTCTTTTTTTAATCTCCATCAAATCTTCCTTTTTTGTGTGCTTTTCTTCGTCACGTTGATCCACGATTTTCATATCCTTTTTTTCAAATAAATCTTTTTTTATCAATTTTTCCGTGAAAGAAGCATTGCTATTCGATGCTTCATTTGCAAAGTCATGATTTTTCTCTTTGATCAACCTTTTTTCTGGATTTTCCGAATGAATTTCCGTGGACTTCATTGTATGCTCTGTGACATTGTCTGCTTGATTCTTTTTTAGCGTGACCTGCACAATTTTTTTTTCTGGATGTTGCTTATGTGCTGGGTTTGAAGGTATTTTCGTATTCGGATCATTCTTGTTGCCAAATTTTTGAGTCCATAGTTCCAAAAGACTTCGAGCGTAATTGCCCACGCTGCCAGGAAACTTTTTCAATTTCTCAATAGTTTTATGGAGACGGTACTTTTTGAGTATTTCGACAGTCAGAGGAAGCTCCCTTATACGTTGGAGGCCATGCTTTAGCTGCAAATCATATATTTTTTGAAAATTATTATTCCTTTTTGTGAATTAGTTATCAATAAACATTAGTAATTGTGACATCAGTTCTCTGACAAAAACGTGAAAAATTGCAATATTGCACATTAAGGGTCGTGCACATAATATAGGAGTATTACATATGAGCGGTTGAGAGCAAAAGACAAACTAATAAGAGACATAAAGAGTGGCAATTCGATCTTTTCTGTCTCTGACTAGTTTGTCTTTTACTATCAACCGCTCAACTGAGGATAATATAATTTTTTTTTTTCATTTTACTAGAATTTCAATAAAATTCTTACAATTTCCGAAGTATTGTCGAAAATCCAAATGAGATTATTAAAAATTTGCGAAATGATATTGCAATAAATTATTGCATATACTTCCATTCATTACACTTGAAGGTGAAGAGACAATGTTCCGAGAAAAAAAAAGTAGGCCATCTGGTTGATCTCGCGAGAAATACTAGTGTGATGCTCATCGCAAGAAGCACTGATGAGCACTTGAGAGAGCGAGATGGCAAGACATAAAAACAAGTAGCAATTTTTTATAACCGAATTGTTAACAAGATTTTGGCTTATGATATTGCTTAAGTCTGGGCCAAGACTTGGTGATTTTATGATTATCAAAAATGACTTTCATGAAAATTGATCAACTCTTATATACAATATCTTATAAGGCAAACCTGATTAAAAATAAATCCACAGTAGCTTTAAAAAAAATGAGATGATATTTTTAGGTATGGGTATATGAAAATTTGGTAGAAGAAGACGTGTGACGTGAAGTCAAGTAGAGTAAGGCGGTCAAAAATGGCTAAAAATTGTGTGACGTGTTATGTGCCCGACCCCTTATTGATGAAATTTTAAACGATCAAATCAAAAATTTTTAATAGCATAAAAAATAACTCTAATGAATTTGTTGTGAACGAATAAGCGCCCAAAAATATTTATTTATAATTTTTTTTCATTTACAACCTGGTACTGCTAACAGGAAACATCATTTCCAAATGCGCACCTAGGGCTTAGTCGTTGTGTACTTTTTCCCCACGGCATAGAAAAATTTTTTTGTAAATTGCAATATTCGGTTTTGGAGCCAAAAATCGCTTAAACCTCCACTGTCTCTATAAAAACTCAATTTTTTGATATTGTTTTGCTTTTAACATTATCCAATATTATCGTTAGAAGTCAATACCAATCAGTTAGTTCATATTCTAAAATCAAAGTCGCAGAACAGTAGAAAAATGGATAGGAATAGCCAAAAATGAAGGAAAATTGCTAAAATTCGAGTTCTTTGGTTTATTTTCTTCCAAGAAACCATATTATTGATCTTATACTCACATACTTATGTCTTTGTACACTCTATACGATCTATTCTGATATCAAAAACAAAAATAGAAGCAGTGAAAAAGAGAAAAAGTCGAAAATAATAGTTGAACATCAGTTTAAAATCTATTTATTTATCGAATTTTATAGGATGTTCTAGAAATTTCAAGAAAAATCTAATAGAATGTTCTAGAAAATCACAGAAACATATCGACCCATAAAACCAAGCCTGGGGACCAGATCAGCCCCAGTTCCTGGATACCAGAATTGGTCCAGAAAGGGCGCTGCCAAGTGCAGTCAAAATCCTTCCCCCAGACTGGACCAATTCACGGTCCAGATTCAGCCCAGGATTTTGGGAGATTCAGCCCAGGATTTTGGGCCAGATCTTCACTTGAATGCGGAAGTAGAAATACCCCAGTTTTGATCCAGGTTCTGGGCTCAGGACTTAGACTAATTAAATTTTTTGAAATAATAAAAATCACATATTATGTGATTGAGTGGCTCAACGGTAAATACTCCGCCTCTCTCTCCGGCAACCTAGGTTCCATCCCAGTTGGGCTCACTTTTTTTTTTATGAAATTTCAATTAATTATATTGGTAGCTCAATATTTTATGATTGAAATAATAAATAAGTTATGAGCATCATTTTTTGCAATATTTGAAAAATATCACAATTTTCTGGACCGTGCCTGGACCAAATCTGGAGGTTCCGACTGGACCAGACTCTGGGCCCAGCCTTGATACTATATGCAGAAGTAGAAGTACCCCAGATTTGACCAATGTTACTCAATAATCTGGATCGCATCTGGGGCCAGTCTTGTACAATTTTGTTTTCTGGGGAACTCTATAAAATATTCTAAAACTTTTGAGAAATTTCGAATGGAATGTTTGAGAAAGTTATCCCCACCACTAGACACCTTTTCCAGTCAGCCAGTGAGCTACATAAGCAGTTTCACTTGCATTCTTGCGTCAGTTTTAGTTTAAAAAAGTTATGGATTAACAACAACAAAACCATTACAAAATTTAAAAAAAGTGGAATAAAGAAGTAAAAGTGAAATGGTGGGAAAAAAGATGAAGTGAAAAGTGAATAGATAATTTGTGATAAATTGATTTAACCAGTTATAATGGCTAAAGCATCATCTACAACAAATCAATTCTCAAGTTCCTGCTCATTGCATAAATATAGAACATAAATATGTAAGTATCAGAACAATAATATGGTTTAATTGAGGAAAAAACACGGAAAACTCGAATTTTAGCAATTTTTCTTCATTTTTGGCTATTCTCATCCATTTTTCTACTGTTCTGCGACACTTCGATTTTAGAATATGAACTAACTGATTAGTATTGACTTCTAACGATAATATTGGATAATGCTACAACAAAAGAATATCAAAAAATTGAGTTTTTATGGAGACAATATAGGTTTAAGCTATTTTTGGCCCCAAAACCGAATATTGCAATTTAAAGAAAATTTTTCTATGCCGTGGGGAAAAAGTAAATGTGCAGTTTTACTATCTAAGGGGTCCCCAACACAATGCCATAAAAGACTTAGCCCTAAGTGCGTATCTGGAAATGATGGTTCCTTGTAAGTTGACACTCGAGGCAGCAGTATCTCCTCTTCAAATTCATCCAATCAATTAATATTTTTGCATATGTATTGTCTGAATTTGTATTTAATTTTTCGTGAAAAAATTAAAGATCTTCAATAATCATTTATATTTTTTTCATTCATGACATGTGTAGTTATAACTTCTCCCTCCCCCCTCTAATCATTGTCAATGTATGAACTCTGGATTTAGTAAAAAACATTGGTTTAAATCATACACAGCAAGAGAACGTAGTGAAAAAAGTTAGATACAACAACTGCATTGAATCAGTACTGAATTAATAAACCAGCAATGTATTCTACTAGTAATTAATTGTGAAATGGCAAGAAAAATTTCATTAAATTTTTTGAACTTCTTTTTCATCCTGCAAAGACAGAAAAGCTAACAGGTAAATAAATAATAGCGAAAACAGAATCAAAATTTATCATATGATATGCCATGGTAATACTCTCTAAATTCCTTCAAGTGAAATTTAACTCCAATAGAGTGAGAGTCCTGTAAATCAAACTTGAGTGGAAATTTCAATCAATGAGAGTGAAATTTCACTCGAAGGAATTTAGAGAGTACATCTAGTCGAATGTTTGTATTACCTATTTCCAATTAAAATTATTCATGAGCTACAAGTATATGATAAACTAATAAACATTACCAAGCATAGCTGAGTATAAGATTAATTCATATGATGTGTTCCAATATATGGAGAAAAAATTTTTCCAGCATAAAAGAAGTTATTTTTGTACAGCAGCCCACGTATTAATTTTAACCTACATCTATTTCTAACACTTTTAGATTATCACAAAAATTCCATTTTAGCAAGTTATCCGTGTCTGAATTCCGAATTTGTGGAACTGTAAGCCTTGGTGTTTTTTATTGTTTTTTATCCATTACTTTATTGCAATAACATGTCACATTATAAAAATTCTACAAGTTTTCACTATGATTTATTCACGTTTCACCTTTTTGGCCTCTGCAGGATAAAAAAGATTTATGTAAAAAATCAATGAAATGTTTCTTGCCATTTCTGAATCGATTACTAGTAGAATACTTTACTAGTTTATTAATTCAGTACTTATTTCTGTGCTTTTATATCTACTTTTTTTAATACATTCTCTTGCAGTTATATAATTTCAATTTTTTTTTTTTTTATTACATCTATCGTTTATACATTGATGATGATCCAGGGGAGGGGGGAGGGGGAATTAGAACTACATATGTTAATAATAAAAAAAAATATAAATAATTATTTAAGATCTCTAATTTTTTCACAAAAAAATCAATAGAAATTAAGACAATACATATGCAGAAATATGAATTGATTGGATTAATTTGAAGAAGTGATACTGCTGTATAGAGAGTCAACTTGGTAGTCCCAGGTTGCTTATTTTTTTTTTATAAAAAAAATACCATGAATAAACATTTTTGGGCTCTTATTCGTTCACGACAACTTCATAAGAGTTATTTTTAATGCCACTAGAAATTTTTAGTTGATTTGATAAAAATTTCATGAATAATTTGGTAACTTAGACGTGAAAAATACATACCAACTATGTTAACTGTAAAAAAAGTTATTAATAATCGCGTTAGACCTTTGATTCTTTCACAACAAATTCACGACAAATGAATGCAATATTATTGCAAAAATCAGGGACGATTGAATTAATTTGAAGAGATCGTACTGCGGCCTGGAGCTTCATCTTGTAAATAAAAAAAATTATAAATAAACATTAAAGTGTGCTTATTCGTTCACAACAAATTCATAAGAGTTATTTTTCATGCTACTAATTTTTTTTTAACTGCCGTTGACTTATTTTTATTCAGATTCGTATTATCAGATATTTTATATAAGAGTTGATCAATTTTCATGAAAATCATTTTTGACATTCATAAAATAACCAAGTCTTGGCCTAGACTTAAGCAATATCGTAAGCCAGAATGTTGTTAACACTTGGTCATAAACACGGCTAAATTGTTTACAAAAATTCTATTGATAACAATTCGGTTATAAAAAATTGCTACTTGTTTTAATGTCTTGCCATCTCACTCTCGCAAGTGCTCGTCAGTGCTTCTTGCGATGAGCATCACACTAGTATTTCACGCGAAATCAACCAGATGGACTAACTTTTTTTTTTCTCGTAACATTGTTCCTTCACCTTTAAGTGTAATACGTGGAAGTATATGCAATAATTTATTGCAATATCATTTCGCAAGTTTTTGATAATCTTATTTGGATTTTCGACAGTACTGCGGAAATAGTTAGAATTAAATTGAAGTTCTAGTAAAATGCAAAAAAAACAAAAAAATTTTATTTTATTATCCCCAGTTGAGCGGTTGAGAGTAAAAGACAAATTAGTAACAGATAGAAAAGATAGAGTTGCTATTTTATCCGTCTCTTACTAGTTTGTCTTTTGCTCTCAACTGCTCATTTTTGAGAAAATTTTCTTTCCATAGCTATTGAGTATTAATAAAAGATTCCTAGTATTTCTCACAAGTTTTTTTAGTATTTATCAAATTGTAAAAGATTTTCTAGCAATTTTTTTAAATTTCTAATATTTTGCAGATTGTTATATAGATTTTTTCTAGAATTCGGTACTTTTATAATCTGAGCTTGAATATATTTTTAGTACTTTTTTAAATTTCTGGGAAAATTAAATCTCCACGATTATTAGTATTTTAAAGATCTCTTTGTGTCTTTAATTTATTTAGTATTCATAAAATATTTTATTGCTTTTTAGTACTTTAATACATTGTTTCATACGCTTTTCATAATTTGACGCTAAAAAATTCGTAGTTTTAGAGATCGCAGATATTTGTTGAGATTTTTCAGGAAACAGTTTTTTCATAGAATTATATTACTTTTGTTTTTTTTTTCAGAGTTTGTACGATTTGATAATAATGTCTGTCTAGATATCTATAATTAAATGCTCGAGGGACAAAAACTTTTTAGATATTCGGAATTTCAGTATATTCTAGTTTTATTTATTAACCCCTTGGTTATTTCAATTTTTCAAATTTCTTTTTTCTACGTTATTTTAGCCGAACATTGATAATTAGAATTCTGTTGAAGATAAATTTTCCCGACATAAGGATTTGTTTTTTGAGTGAGAAAAACTATCATTTAATGATTCTTTAATGTTTGTGAATAGTTATAATAGATTCTCCTAAAACATACATTTTGCAAGTATGACGTGACTTTTTTAGGGAGGTTAGGGGTAGTCTACAATTTTTTACCTATGGGAGGGAGAGTTCAAAAATAGTCAAAATTTGCGTGACTTATTATGTGCGATGTGCACAATCCCTTAGAAGTATGTTATACAGAATAAAATGAATTCAATATGTGCGATAATTAATCATTTCCTATGTATTCATTTAAAAAGAATTGTTGTATGGGGAAGATGACAATTCAGATACTTAATTTAATAAAATTTTCAATTTCGATGGATTGTAAATTCTTCGAAGACGGTAATTAAAATAATAATGCAAAAAAGCGCTGCTTCTAACTTTTCTAGGTTATATTTTGATAAAAGTGAAATTGCGAAATTTTTTTGAGTATATACCCGTAGTGAATCTCCAGATTTTTGCAAATGCCTCTCGAGCAGTTGCTGATAGTAATTGGCCCTTTTGATGGTTTCCTCTAAATCGTAAGCCATTTTTCCAACAAGAATTTTGCACTGTTTTAAACTGTTTTGCACGGATATTCGCGATTATTGACTGTTATTGACAGGGTTCCCAGTAAAAATGGTGGTCACCTGGCCATCTATCGGATCGTTGCGGGCCAAAATCGACCAACACGAGAAAAATAGTATTACCTACACTAAAAAAAATCCATGTAAATTAATATGCCCAGTATCGCAAACCTGATTATCCATACTGAACATAGTAAATTTGCATGGATTTTTTTTACAGTGTACGTT
>JAPYZL010028348.1:0-16910 GCA_030522825.1 Platygaster orseoliae | reverse complement strand
TTTTGGGGTACTCGGAAATCAGCGGGAAATATCAACAAAAACCCTGGGAAACATTAATAAATCACGGATCAGGCAACTTTCTTCCCTGTGATCCGGGATTTATGAATATTTCCCTAGGGTTTTATTGATAACTCCTGCTGATTTCCGAACATTCCAAAAAGAGGATTTCGTTCCTGCGTTACATAAAAATGAAGTGGCCACTTTTACACATGCATGGGAAAAAAATATTGTATGCTACACGAGACAAAAAGAATGATTCCAACTCGTGCAATTGCGCACTCGCTTCGCTCATGCCCAAACTTTGCACTCGTTGGAATCATCCTTTTTCTCCCTTGTAACATAAATATCTATTTTGTGACTTACATTGAATTATGGATTGATTTGAAATTGAATTAAACTTCAAGAAAACGTAAAAAAAGACAATCGATTGTCTGAATCTGCTTATCCCTTACCCCCCCCCCCCTCTTAAAGAGCTTAAAAATTGTTGTTCATTGTTTGATATTTACATTGTGTTCATTAAAAATTTGTTATTATGTTTTTCACTTAAAAACTAATCTACATATTTTATATTTTGTTGCTGTATTTTTATTTCTAATAAATTTCAAGACTGCATGATATCGTTATTATTTAATATAATCAACTATGAAATTCATAACGTAATGTCTGACCAAGTTTTTCTAATATTAAAAAATTTACGTAAGTACTGTTTATAAAAGAAACGACAGTAATTACCGAAAATACTAATATTAAATTTACAATGACATAGACAGTGAATAAAATTTTGTTTATTGACTTAAATAATTTGATGCAAATATTGGAAAAAATAAAAAAATGTATTCTTACGATTCGTTGGTCAACGTGATTATTTATTACGGTATAACTTTGTATATATTTTATTAACACGTTAGTAAAACTTTTTTTACACAATCAAGTATATCTAATAAAAAAAAAACATAAAAAACACAATTCGTCGTATTTTGCACCAGGATAGAAAAAAAATCGTTAACTCGGCGGCTCTTTTGGCAGGCAGAATTAGAGAAACAACGCGATCATTAAAACGAGATTTCGTACAACGCCGCTGGCAAGAAGTCCGGGTTTTTCATGAATGAAACGTCGGCGATTTTGATGATTCCAAGGATATATTTTTCAGCCGCGTTTAATTGATTCCGCCTAACGTTTAGGGACGTTTGTTTCTGCCTTTTGGTCAAGGCGCTTCCGTATTTCTACGTAATCGCCCTAGGCCACCGACTTTTTCTATAAACCTACTCCAGGGCATTTAGCGATTTCGAGATTTCGTACCCATCCGCAAAACAACCTAGTTCTTTTTTTTTCCACTTCTAGATTATAGTAGCTTCACCAGACGTCTCATCTAAAAAAATCAGGACGAATTCAAATATAATTGACTGTACCTAACCTCACGTGATACGTCAAGCTATTCATTACCACTTTCGAAATACCCCCTTCCCCCCTACACCTATTTTTGCAACAATGCAAGGTCTTCTCTATTCATGAATCAGTTGTAAATACGATTTAAAAACTGTTGATGGTCAAAGATCGGTTCCGAATCGTACGGTTTTTGAAATAACTCCAAAATATCAATTTCCTTTTTATTTCCTTCGAAAACACAAAAAACTTCATGATAAATAAATAAAAATAAGAAATTTCCGGCTCTAAAAAATAAATTGACAACGAAATATCAATCAAATGGAAGAAAGGAATACCAGAGGTATAAAAAGTCGAGTGATTTAAGGTGCCGAATTGGTGAGTGATCTCTCACACGAGCCATTGGAACCAGTTTGAGAATCCGAGCCTCGAAACGGGTTCTTCTCGTTTTTTCATCTTTTTGTTGCGTGATGTCAATTAACTTTTATAGCCGATTAATTTTACGATGTAAATTCCTGGACGGTGTGAATGGGGTATATTCTTAGCTGACAAAGCACTCCATAAAATGTTGTTTGCTCCTCATTACGCGAAGACAAAGTAAACGATTCAAAAAAACTTGTTGAAGAGCTCCTCTTAGTGAAAAAATATATGAACAGTCAATCAATAATTTAAAAAAACAATGAGTGATTTATGTTTAATCTACTAAATTGTTTTATTATCGTTCATTTTTAGTCAATATTGAAGAGAAATTCGTGAAACAAAAAATATTTTTTTTAAACAGCTGTTTAAAGGATACATGGCTTATAGTATAGTTTTTGACTGATTTTTGACATTTGTTCTAACTCCAGAGATTTTTTCAGTGGAGACGTTTTGGTTTTATATTCTCCAAGCCCGGGGTCTTGGACAAGTGGGAGGACCCGTTAACGCTAGGACATAATTAGACGTTGTACTTTGGCGAGGCTGAGGCGATAAGCGCTGGTCATTATTTGCGTGTTTAGATAACGCGTTGTATCGGACGAGAAGACCCATGGGAGCTCACGGTCGTCAAGAACGTCCGTACACCCACTGTTGCTTAACTGACGTCCTGCCAATTATACCTTTTTCGTTGCTTATCGAAGCCCAAAATCTCGTCACTTTTTTAATAACTTATTCCGCTGAATAAAGCAAAATTTAGCGGACTTGCATCCATTAGAAAATTTTGGAAAAATATAGGTTCCTACGGAAAATTTTATGGAATTCGAAGATTTGGGGGTTATTCAATGTCAGATTTACCATCTACATTTTTTTTTTTTTTTATAAAATTTTTTTTCTTTTTATATGATATGCGAAATGAGTAAGGAATAAATATTTGAATCCAAGGCTTTTCGAAAAATTAACGATTTACAATTATATGTAGATAAAAAAATATGTTAAATAAAAATTCGAAAAATTTACCTAATATGTAGTCAACCATATAGTTTTTAACGGTGTTTGAAAAAAAGTTGTTGGATGTTATTTTCATAAACAAATGTTGCGAATTTAGAAACAACTGGAGTTTGCGAAAAAGCGATCTAATTTTGTTCGTTCATTTTTTTCTAATTCTCATAAATTCCAGAAAATACTGTTTAAATGTTAGAATGGATAAATCAATACTTTTTGGTTTATGAATTATTAAGCACAGTAGTTTCAAATATTTATTCTTCGCTAATTTTGCATAACATATTGAACTATGTAATGAAAAAGGATGGAATATTTTCTTACAAACAATTAAAAAAAATATTTTAGAGGTTAAATAAAACTTTGGTTGTAAATCTGAACCCATATAAGGTTCTACATGAGCAGGGCAACCAAAAATATTTATTTAAATGAAAAATAGTAAAATTAATATTTTGGCAGTTTTTGGCGGAACAACAATATTTCGCTGGTTTTAGATTTTTCGTAAATATTTTAAGGTCCTTCATTTTTAATCCCAAACATTTTAAACAATTTTTTACCATTAAAAATATTTTCTTCTAATGCATGTTTCGCCATTTTATTTTTTTTTAATTTGCATTTAATTATTTGAAAATTAAATTAAAAATGAAAAAAAGTGAAAAATAACAAATTAAAAAGTTTAATTAAAAATTGAAAAAAAGCAAATTAAATCAAAAAAAATTTTCATTTGATTTTTTTAAATACTCAATTAATAATGCATTTAATTTGCATTAGATTCTATTTTCTTTTTCTTTAATTTAATTGAATTTATTTCCTTTTCTGTAATTTGCAGTTTGAAAATTACCGAGAAATCATTCGACAAGTCACATGCTCACAGATTCATAATCTGTTTACATTCCAAAATAAATAATCAATTGAAACATTATGCTATTCGAATGATAAGTCAAAGTGAACTTAGCGAAGCATGTGGTAATTTTCTGTAAAACAATTTTGATGACGAGCCAAAAATGTAAACAAATGTACAAAAAATAAATAAATATTTTGCATTTAATCGTAAATATTTTTGGTTGCCCCGTTCATAAGTATATAGTAGGACTCGTATTTTCTTGAGTATATTCCTATATTTGATTTAATTTCACGAAAAATTGTCGTATTTTTTATTTGTGAGTGTTGTTGTTTCGATATGAAATTTTTGTGACATTCTCAAGTACGTTAGATACTTTTTTTATAGGTGTCGTTTTCATATCGACTTCAAACAAAAACGTTATTTTCATTAGATAAAAGTTTTTATTTGATGTTTTCTTCATGCGATCTCGCCAATTCTTGATAAAATTTGTGAAAAAATTGGCGGTGGTTGAAATATCAGAAAAAATGACGAACATTTGTTGAAAATCATAAAAACAATCAATATTAAGATTTGGTATTTTTCAATCTTTTAGTGGTTTTTTTTCATAGTTAAAAATAATTTAAAAATTTTGTTTAAGGGTCCAGTGAAATTAAATGTCTTTTTTCTCAGAAAGACCCAAATTCGAAAAAAGTTGATATTTTTCAATAAAATAACAGTGCAAAGTTCTTATTTATACATCTTTGTAAAGCAGTTACGTTACAGTCGGTAATAATAAAAAAATTATTATATTTTCAAGTATAAAATGTTAATTTAAAAGATGTGCAATAATTTAGATACAAATTTACAAATATTCATATAAATCCATGAAAAGTCTGTCGCTTTGATCACCACGAAAAGATACGATATTGAACACAAGTAAGCTCCATTTTTTTTCTTCTTGTTCTGCATGTACAGTAAATCACGTCAGCAAAGACAATGACTGTAAAAAACTCACAATCATATCAAAATAACTGTTTACAATTTATATTTCGAACAGTCGAATATTTAGTTTTATTCTCAATCAACAAACGTATCTAAATTTAGATCATTCCATCTCATCCTTCCGCAAAGTTTCTCACATTTTCGCGATAAAAAAACTCTTTTTTCAGGCTGAGATTAGGAATGCAGAGAAAAAAGGGTCGGCAAAAACAAGTCGAATCCAAAGTCCGTAATTTTCGCCCCGGGCAGATGTAGCTCGCCGCCTATGGAATTACTTTTGAGAGTCGAAATGAAATGACACACTCGGATTATCTCGAAAACGACTTATTAAGGACAGCTCTTCGCCCCTGCCCCTCCTCCCCCCCCTCTCGCCCCGTCTGCTCGCGGGCGAAATGACATGTAATTTCAATAATCAATCGCATGAACGTCGTTTAATTTTTATAATGACTCCGGGGCCTCATGGGAACCAACGGGGACTGAGGCTCATGCGCGCGGCAACGATCGGATACAACATTGAAACGCGAACAAAAGGAATCAGGAACGCGAATGAAAATTATATCCTGCGACTCGCACGATGGTCTCGTTTCGTGATCGCCCCAGCTCGATGGGATTTCGAATATACCTTCTCGTTCGCTGTCAATTGTTCCTCAATTACAGTGAGCTCGATTGGGATTAATAGGAGAGGACAAATGTGGCAGCCACGCGGGGTTGCAACATTTATTTTGGAAATTGAGAACTAACTCTCTCAGTTTGAATTAGTGAAATTTTTACTAATTAAATTAGTAGGTGAGTGATTTACCATAGAAATAGTCGAATTTCCTACATTATAGAATGTCTTCGCACGATCAAGTATTTTGGGACCTGAAGAAATTAAGAAAAAAAATATAGTGTCTCCAGTATTGCAGTTTTTTTTTATGATATTCGTAATTTATATTTTTAAATGATTCAAAATTTGTGAATTTCCGAACATAATAATAACTATTTAATAATAACTATTTAAAGGTTTCTAAATTTTATCAAAATTCGCCAGACGTATATAGATTTTAAGTAATTCAATAGTTTTTATTTTTGTCCAGTATATTACCATTGAATTATGTCAAAATTCATGTAATGTAACTCCACAATTATTCTTGATCATTTCTCGTAACTGTTTACTTGATTCATTTTTCAATTCGTTATTTATTTTATTAATTTCATGCATTATATTCACTCAGACAACGTTTTTCCATTCAGATCATAAAATTATGACGTCACTTTTTCCGTGCACTTGGATTCAGTCATTACAAGATAATACCGCCCGGGATAGTCACGACTTTTTGTGCACCGCAAACAAGGAGTAAAAAAGAAATGAATGGCTGTACAATGAAGTGGCGTTGATTGCATCGCCTACTTTTCCCCCGTCATAAATTCTGGGGAGTACATCGCGATGGTAATAAGAGAAACATAAGTGGCATCCGCGGTTCTCCTCACCGTAACTATCGTCGGTGTAAATATTACAAGCGCGATCTTCGGCTTATCTACCACCTCGTAACACTACACGGTAAATTCAGCCTTTCGCATTTTTCTTACCATCGATTGAACGTTTTCCGGACGTCCTTGAAACCTATTTTACCTATGTAAATGTGATGGGTTCCAAATTAGTGAAACCGTCACGGTTTACAATAAAAATATACAATAAAAACTCAATAAACAATAAAAACACGCCTGCTAACTGTTACAATAATTGAGTGATAAAAATCGCGAGGGCGCGAGAAACTCGCGAGATACGAATTTTTATTTCAACTACTTGCTAATTCCTCATTCTGTATGGAACATTCTTCATGAACATTCGGTTTTTTCAAATGTGCGAACCTTGGATTTTGCTGATTTTTTGCATAGTCAATCTTTGACTGACTGTCATAATAATTGAGCAATAAAAATCGAGAGGGATTAATAAACTCGCGAGATACGAATTTTTATTTCAATTACTAGCTTAATCAACTTTCTGGCGAGAACATTCTTCATGACATTCGGTTTTCTCAAATGTGCGGACCTCGGATTTTACTGATTTTTTGCATAGTCAATCTTTGACTGACTGTCGTTATAATTGAGCAATAAAAATCGAGAGGGATAATGAAACTCGCGAGATACGAATTTTCATTTCAACTACTCGCTTATTCCTCATCCTGTCGGGTGCCTTCTTCTTTCTAAATTCTGTTTTCTTCAATCCCGCCCCTCGCAAAATGCTGATTTTTTGCATAGTTAATCCTTGACTTACTGTCAAGGGTGGATCCAGAAAATTATTTCGGAGTGGGTTTTCAGAGTTTTCGTCTTTTGATTTGTAGAAAAAAATGGTCATCAAATTCTCATATTTGGTTTCTTAAATGACAAAAAAAAAAAAAAATTTCGGGTGGTGTTTGACCCCCCCCCCCCCTGGATCCGCACCTGGATGTTGCATAAAGATTTTTTCATTTAATTTACTGCAAAATAAAAGTAGCGAAAAAACTGAGAAATAAATGAATGAAAAACACCTATATAGGAGTATATTCAACTTATAAAAAGTAAATGTTCGAATTTAAAAAATGTCGTAATGTTAAGCATTTAGAATGTGGAATTGCTAAAAATGTAACATTTTTTTCTGTAGTAAATAATTAAATCACATCTATTAGTAGAATTGGCTGCTTTCTGAGACATGTATTATTGAAAAAAATATGTTTTTCAAATTATAAGAATTTTTGGATTGAATCTTTCATACAAAATGCGCAAATAATAGCAAATATTTCCTTGAATGACATAAAATTGATGAAAAGCATACATTATTCACTACATATTTCTCCATTCCTGCAAGTAAATGAACAAATCACACAACATATTCAGTATATCTCAACAACTTTACTGTTCTTGAATCAGAACATCAAAAATAATATGATTATCCGTACATTGTTTACAAATTGCCATCGCCGATTATTCCCATAGGTTTGAACGGCACCTAGGCATGATTACAGTGATCGTTACAACAACTCGTTTCGCGAATGATCGTGAGCCAAAATTACACGGATTGTCCGGAGAAATGCGAAACGCACGGTATTGAGGGAGAAGTGTGCGGGAAGGGGGGGAGGAGAATAGTGAAAGAGAGGGGGGGGGGGGAGGGAAAAGAAAAGAAAAGAAAAAAAAAACAATGGTATCGTTGGGGGAGTGACGGCAAATGAAATGCTATAGACAAAAGGCAAAAGGAAAAACGACCGCGTAATGAGCCGTACGTGCTGGGATGCTGCAACCGAGGAAGGAATGGGCGGAAGAAGGAGATCACCTTATGATTACCAATGGACCAATCGTCGTTTTCCCAGCGGCCATCACGGTCCAGCCCGCAATCACGCGATGTAAACGTAGATTGGAATTTTTATCAGCTTTTCCTATACGGCTATGTTTCGACAATAATTTTCTCGCGTATCATGGCTGCTTTATGAATTTCGAATTTTTTGAGATCGTTGGACTATTTGATTATTATTATTTGTTTAAATTAGATGGTGCGCGTTACGGGCAACTGCCTTGAATAATAAGATTTTGGGAACCAATATTGCACGAAAAAAAAAATATATATATATATATATATATATATATATAGAATGGAGCGATAGAGAATACTCTCTCGATTCGAATTAGTAGAAAACTGCTAATTATTAGTGGAATTTCACTAATTAAAAAAGAGAAAAGTGAGACACTAAAAATTAGTAAAAATGGCTTATTGCAATAGTGATTTTAGCTTACTAATTGAATTAGTAAGTTATGACTGGAGAAATGAGTGGATTAGTATTTTGAAACTTTAGTAGAAGTTCCGCCAGAATGAAAACATGCGTATTTTAAAAAACTAAATTTACAAATACATGTTAAAAACACAGAAAAAGAAATATAATCTCAATAAAATGATTCCCGGTCATTTCCCCGAATGACCATTTTCTCGAAATGCCATTATTCCGAACGTTTTATTTCCCGGACGACAATTTTCCCAAAAGTATTATTTATCGAATTTTGGTTGGAATTTCACTTTTATTTCAATTGTATACATTTATGAATTTCATAAGAAGTAATTTCTACCATATTTTAGGATTTCTTACCCAAAATGTGGTAAAAATTACTATGTTTTTTGGGAAAAAGTGACAAAATTTCACCATTGTCCAGCGATTGCTGAATCTTTGGTAATTTTTGCCATAAAGTGTTTTATTATCATTTTCAATTATTATGAGGAATAGAGAATCTAATTTTGAATGCGACAGTTGTTCAAGCGTCAATTGTTTTGTAAATGCGTAACCCTTCGGGAAAACGGATTCGGGAAAATAGTTTTTCGGGAAAATGGCCGTTCGAAAAAATACCTTTCGAGAAAACGGATCCGGGAAAATGGTCGGCAACGCAATAAAATCAACTTGGAATGTGTTTACTTCATAAATTGTTATTGGTTTACTATTTTTATTTGTTTAAAAAGTAAAAGAAAACATTACTTTCTTCCATGTATGGAATAGTAACTAAATATTTGGTCACATATATTAAATTTTACTGATTTGATCGTTAACCATCAAATTACTTTGAGAAATAGTGAGAATCTATTAATTCATTAGTCACTTTAAAAATTCTACTTATTCAATAGTAACATTTGAAACTACTAATGTGGTTAGTGAAAATGTCATTAATTACATGAATAATAATTTCACTTTTTGTTTAGTCATTTTAAAATTGGAAGGTAAAGTTATAAATCACTAATTCATGTAGTGGAATTTAATTGTTTCTTTAGCTAACTTGTGGAATTCCACTAATTCGATGTCACCCGCTAATTGAATTGCTGAAAATTTCACTAATTCAAAATGTGAGAGTATATTTTTTGTATTTTTTATTTTGCAGTGAATGGATTGAAAAAGTAAGTATCAAAAAATTTCAATTTCGACATTAAATATCATCCAAAATTTTTAACCAATACAAATAGTAGAATAGCTCCATAAATTTCAAAAAAATTTGGAACGCTACACGTTTTTACGTTTCTTCTCTATTGTAAAAAAGAAAAATTTTTTGTTATCAATACAATGATAAAAATACTGTATAATTCTCAAAGTTTTTTATCTAGAATTTCAAATTCAACAGCATCTTGAAATAAATATCCTTATTAATCGAATTAATAACTATAACTGTTAAAAAAATATTGTATATCTTGCCTTTATTTTTGACTTTTTTTGTGGTTGATGAAATGAGAAAAATCATCATAAAAAATGTTCAAAATCTCAAACTAGATAGTAATAATTTGTCATTTCTCTTTATGAGTGGGAGAATTTTTTTATTTAAAAGTATAACTCACAGTTACTCCATCTTGAAATATAATTTCTTTCGTTCAATTTTATAATTTTTCAATCCAAAATGAAAATAATTAAACTGCAACACATTTTACAATTGAATTCAGGATCCAGAATTTGTTAAATTATATAATTTACTAACTGTTATTATATCTTTTCAAAAATGCTGTAAATTTTGTTTTTCGATAACTCACAATCAACTATAATTACAGTATATATACTTTTCAAAATTTCTCATTTCCTTAACGTACATAGGAATCAGGAAACGAAATACAACGCAAAAAAAAATCATGATCATTTTCACATTCAACTCATTTTTTTCCGCATATCGTTTTACGATAATTGAATCTCCGATGCAACAATAACGTGAAATGCGAAAGAAAAAAAAGAAAACATATTCAGCGAGATAAAGCACGCGAAGATGTACCGACAATGCGGAAACGCATTGTTGTATGAAATATAATCGAGAAAGTTTTAACCGAGGAAATGCGTCGCACTGCAATATCTGGGAAAGTGTAATTGCGTGATCCAGGGATGCGAGATTTATGGTCCCTGTGAATGAATATAATCCGCTGCACGTTCAACATCGCGTTTCAGAAAAATATGCGACTTTGTTATGTATAACTAGAGAAACACAGAAAATTATCAACGAGCTGGAAAATTCAAGATAAATTGAAAGGTTTAAACAAGAAAGTATTTAAAATATTATATACACTTGTGGAACTTCGAGTTAGACGTAATTAAATACGAAAATATTCGAATAATTGAAAAAGCATGGTTAGAAATTTTTCTTAAACTAGAATTAGTAGAAAAATACTAATAATTAACGGAATTTCATTAATTGAAAAAGAGAAAAGTGAGCCACAAAGTCGAAATAGTTAAATCTGACAAAAAAAATAGTCGATTTCTTCAAAATGACAATTTTGTATAATTTAAAATTAAATAGTCAACTTTTGATTAACTCAAAATGAAAAAATACGCGTTTCTGCACATTGAAGTTCTCTAGGGTGTCACCCTTTATTTTTTGTCAATCTCAGTTTCCTAAACCTACCCTACTTCAGGAAAAATAGCCTTTTAAATAAACTGGATCGAATGTTGTGCTTCCGCTAGTCGTTGGGCGAATGAAAACTGAATAATGGCCGCTTTCACGAACTATAGCCCCGGCTCGCATCGTGGTTAGTCGAACGTGTGTAATGTAACAAGCGCTTCTTATCCGAGAGTCATCGGTAGCGTTCATAATGCTAATTACCGTGACGCTCGCGCTCCAGCACGGCATCAAGTGTAAACAAAGTCGACGCTCGGAACCCGGGATTCACAAAAGAGCTTGATCGTTTATTTTTTTGCGAGCAACCAAAGCGTGAACAGGGCTGCGTTTGCAGAATGATGAATGTGGAAAAATGTACTGCTACGCGCAACGCGAAAATAAATGTTTCTCGAAAGCATACATTGTGTGACAATCTCGGGTGCATTTCGAAGACTTTTTATTTTTCTTGAAGATTTCTGCGGTTGAAATATTGAGAATTCCTGGAACTCACATTATATATGTGACACGATTTGAGAAAAGATACCTTAGGGTACCGATCGTTTAGGCACATTATCTGCCTCAAAGGCATTGGAAAGTAGGCCTAAACGATTTGTATCTTAAAGTAACTTTTCTCATATCGCATCACATATGTATAACATTCATACAACAATTATAATTAGAACTTTCTGGATTTACAGAACGAAATGGAGTAAAGTATTTCTTAATACAATAATTTTGAATTTTCAGTGTGGAAAGAAAAATAGATACTATGGGAATGTATTTACTGCCTTATACATTATAAGTACTAATTCAATTATGTTAATTAAAACACTCGTTTATTTTTACAAAAGAAAATTTTTGAAATATGAGCAAAAAACGCATTTTTGTCCTTTTACTTAGTTACAGTCAGAATAATTTAGAACAAGGGAATAACTCAAAAAAAAAAGAACAGAAATAAAATACTGTTTGAAAATAGAACTGAATTTTTAGTTAAAATATTATTGTATCTTTACTTTTAGGATTCAAGTAAAATTTTCTTTCAAAATATTATTAGATTTCTAGTAAAAAAGGCAAGTTATTCATTACTAAAATAAAAAACATAAGATTATTTTTTAAAATGCAACTTAATATTTGTTCAGAGATCTGATAATCAGAGCAACCAAAAATATTTACGACAAAATGCAAAATATTTATTTATTTATGTATGAAAAAACAGCGAAATATTTATGATAGACTATTGATAGGCGAGAAATATTCATGATCAAATGAAAGCACGTTTTATGTTTTGTGTTCATTTGTTTACATTTTCGGCTCCTAATCAAAGTTGTCTCAGAAAATGACCAGATGTCTTGCTAAGTTCTCTGACTTAAAATTCAAAGAGCATAATGTTACAATTGATTGTTTATTTTTGAATGTAAACAGATTATTATTAATCTGTAGTCATGCGACATGTCGAATAATTGCTCGGTAATTTTCAAAAAGCAAATTGAAGAAAATGAAATTAATCAAATAAAAAACAAGACAATTTAAAATAAATGCAAATATTGTGGATTTTAAATTTGAATTTTTTTTTAATTGAATCAAAATTTTTTTAAATTTATTATATAGTTTTTTAAAATTTTTAATTCAATTTTATAATTTTTAATATTTCATTTGATTTTAATTTTTCATTTTTAAATAAATTTGCAAATAATTATATGTAAATTGAATGAAAATTAAAATAAAAGCAAATGAGAAATAATGAAAATGTATAATCATCCATAATTAATTATTATTTTTTATGGTCAAAAATCATCGAAAATATTGGGGATTAAAAATGAAAAACCTTCAAATATTTACGAAATATCTCAAAGTCGCGATATATTTATGTTTTGCCAAAAATTGCCAAAATATTTATTAAAAAATTTTTTATTCAAATAAATATTTTTGGTTGCCCTGCTGATAATTGTGGATTTCTTCAAGTGAAACCCAAATAGACTTTCTCGAATACAATTAGATCACAAGTTAGAGAACGAAGTGAATCTAAAAAAACAAAAATTAACTTTTTCCAGATGTAAAACTAGATTCTTAATTTGAAACGGAATTCGTTTTTTTGTTAGTAAAACACAAATTTTAAAAACCAAGAGGACCCGGAAAAAAAATGTAATTCTATCAGACAATATGTATGACAGGGTGTACCAGGGTATACAGTCCAGAATTCAAATAGATTTCTATTTATAGAAATCAAATAAGTAAAAGTTTATAATAGAAATGATAATAAATAGTAAATAAAATAAAATAATTTATTTATAATAATTGGAAATAAAAACAATTAATTTATAATAAAAATAATAACTCATAGGAATCAAGTAAAACTGCACTCGAAAATTTATGTTCTTAATGTTGCAAAACTCACAGAATTACCACTGAACAATAAATAATCAAGTTATATTTTCAAATTAGACTAGATTTTTAAATAAAAATCTAACTGGATCTATTTACGCAAAATCTCCTCCAAATTCCAACTGTATTTTTAGTTGGTTACTCATTAAGTGCATTCTGTTTTTGAAATTGAAATGATTTTTCAGTTACAAACCACAATGGATTACTATTTAGAAGCTACATATTTTATGCTTCTTCATTAGAATCATTCTCTAGGATTATCGCATTTATAATCGTAATGGATGTAAAATAAAAATTTCATCAGATATCCAGTTTCAAGCTAACTATATTCTTATAGTTAAACATAAAACTGTATTTATGCTTTCAGAAACAGAACGTTTCAAAATTGAAAAATATATTTTAATTTGTGGGTGGTGTTTACCTAGTGCTACAAAAATATAAATTCAGCTATATCTCTTACTAAATTTCTAGTTAGATTTTCAACTATAAAATAACTTTGATTTTTTCAGCAAAAATTCAGTTAATTTCTTAACTAAAAACATTGAAATTTAACAAATAAAAATTAAAATCATTTTAAAACTATAAATAATTTGCTGAATTACTAATTATAATTATATTTCTGTTTTCTTAGTAAAGATCCAGTTTAGTTCTTACGTAAAACATCATTTGATTTTTCAAATATAAATCCAATAAATCTCCTATTCGCTTGTGAGTTAGGTATTTAAACAGAATGTTGATTTTAAATTAGCCAGTTTAACATTAGAGTAAAATTTTATTAAAATTCGAACTATTGACACATAAATCAATTTTAAACTTTACAGTTAGACACTTAGATAAATTTTTTGATGGAAATTCATTTTTGTTTTTTGCGTAAATAAACAGTGAATTTATTATTACCTGAAGCTCTAGTTGAATTTTAAATTACAGTTTTATTTGGGTTGTGAAGGTGTATGTAAATTCATAAAACGTAAGTACGGAAATTTTTGAGTTGTTAAAAGTGAGTTTTAGTTGAGGAAAACATTAATTTTTTCTTTGTTCATTCATTTTATAACGCTCTTTCAAAATTTGTTCTTAATTGCTGAAAAAACCAACCTCTCTTTAAAACTTTTGGGTCCAGTCACCCCCCTCCCCCCACATCTTGAGGCCTGCCTTCACTGCTTGAAGCGTTTAGTCATACGGCGCATATCCAAGCGTTTTCCTCGTCCGAGCGTTTTCACACAAGCAGTCCCGAGTGAAAATCGCAATGAGCCGAAGACAGGGAAGGAAACTTGTGCTTCTGCCGAGCAACGAGTACAATGAAATTGTGTTGTCGCTTTTGCACGAGCTCGCTCTGGCTTAACCCGTGTGCACGAGCGCGTGAGATCTAAGGACAGGATGCAATTACACTGGCTTAATGTTATCGTTAAAACAAAAACTTACACCAGCCATAATTCGCGGTTCTCATCCTGTCGCCAGAGGACGTGTCCGGCTCCTTATTTTCCGCGTTTCGCGTTTTTTTGCGTGTTACTTTTTACCCCGTTTTTTTCTCAAAAATCACGTAAAAGATCATAGTCACATGGTGACAATTATGTTTGTACCTCGTGGTACAAATAATGTTGAATTTTTTATGAATAATATATTTACAGTACATTATGCCATCGTGTAGAATATACAGTATATGCAGTAGGTGGAATGATCATGGCATATAATCTGTATATGACAGTAAATGATATATTTGACATTATTTTGTAAATATACAGTAGACGTATACAAATATTTCTGATACTATATCACATATACAATTTACATCATTAACTCCATAGTGTAAACTTTCAATGAGTTTTGCGGAATTAAAGTTTAAAATTCTCAAGAATCGAAATTTAATTTTTTTCTTTAGAAAATCTCTTTAATGTCAGTTATTCAATTTGATAGTTTTACGTCACAGAATGAAAAATCTCCTGCAATACCTGTATAAATCGAATAACTGCTTTTGAATTACAATTAGAAGGGAATTTTGGCAATGGCGAATTTCACTTACATAGTATATTCTTAATTGCGAGCAAGAAAATAACGCTTGCACGCTTCTTGATCCTCAAGAATTACCGAACTTCCCTCATATCCGAGGATTGCATAAAAACTGAAAGCGACTGAGTGCTATTAAAACATTTAATGTTTTCAGCGAGAGCGAGCACAGAGATTTAATCTCTTTTCACGGGAAGGAAAGTGTTAAAGAACAGTGGAGCTATTTTTCTTCGAAAAAAAAACCTTGACAGAATGTAAAAACTGTTCAATCAACTATGTACTTGAAGTAGTGAAATATATTTTTATTGAAAAATTTATTGATCTATGTTTTTATCTGTTAAATCAATATTGGCTTCACTGTATTAAATAGTGCAAATAATATTTAAGAGGTAAATTAATGTGTTAAGATACATTAACAATAAGTAAACATAAGGAAAACTGACAATCAGGCTAAATGATTCATTTAAAATACGCATATTCTACATTATCTTTTAAACAGAAACATTTTCAGAACTGAAATTATGACTGCGTTAAATAATCAACTATTATTTAATTGATGAAATTCAATAATAATAATAATAAAATTATAAATAGTGGAATATATATATAAGTTAGATAATAATAAAAATTTACATAATCTGAAGCGTTTCGACATGTTTGTTGTGAATTTTTCAGCAGCTACAATTTTGAAGTCTTAAAAAATTTCTTGGACATATTTCAGTTTAATTGAGTATGCTAAATATGAATTTATTTATATTTTCGGTATAAGAATCAAACTTTTGAAAACTTTTGCAGACATTTCAAAACTTATAAAATCTTTTGGAAAATTTTAGAAACTTTTCAAAACTTTTAAAATCTTTTGCAAACTTTCAAAAACTTTTCAGAACTTTTAAAAACTTAGAAAAAATTTTGTGAAGTTAGGAAAACTTGAAATTTTAAAAATGAAAAACGCTTCAAAAACATTTGAAACCTTGATGAATTTTTAGAAACTTTTGAAAACTTCAAATTTTAATTATTTCTAGTCATTTTTAGTCATTTTTAGTCATTTTTAGCGCAGTTAAAATTAAATCCAAAAGTATAACGTGGGGCGAAGTGTATAAAATCTCGAATAATCGAAATATACGAGAGATTTTTCTTTTTTTCAATGAAAAAGTTACTTAATAAACAGAAGACAGCAAAACAAAGAATCAACAAGAATAAGCAAAAGACACTCTAAAAATAAAGCTGGACATGAAAAAACAAGATAAACGGTCGATTTTTCATGTCATCACAACTACCCCCTACTTTTTAAAACTTGCAGGGTAGCAACGACACGCGATTTTTAAATATTGATTGACTATAACTCTTCATAAACTTTCAACCTTAGTTTGTTTGCAACTCTACTCTGTTTCATGACAAAAATAAAGGGGGGAACCTGGTTTAGAGAGTCAAAAAAATCAATTTTTCGACAATTATCTCATGCGATTGAAAATATATTCAAAAATATGTCTACAAAATTTCAGAGTCAAATTCCAAATCGTTTCACATATATGGCCTCTGAGAGACCATGCGCTCAGGAGACTGAAAG